>JAATLQ010038645.1:81021-183782 GCA_013421005.1 Heliconius erato x Heliconius himera
AGCGCGATTTCTATATAACATTCGCTGGCAAGCTAATGCCTTGAGTTCATTCAAATGACGATAACTTTTTTTTTAATGAACCGATTTTGATGAACCAAACTTTAGAACCTAAATTGAGTTAAAACAAAGCAATTGGTGAAATTTTCAAGTAAATCGGTTCAGTAGTTTCAGAGAAAAATGCGGACAACAATATGTCGACAGACAGACAGACAAGAAATTCAAAAAAAATCTTTTTGCTTACTATTAGTCTTTTTAAGTGTCCCTCTATCCATTTCAGTCAAAATTACTAAATGTACAGACAAAATATTTTTACTGTCTTATTATATATAGAGATTAACTACACGAAAATTGGAAATATCTATCTCGCCAATCATTTATATTTATTTATTTATATTAACAGAATCTTTGAAAGGTCGTTACGCAGTGGCACAGGCGTCTGTTTGTGAAGATGACAGTTGTGCGTTCAATTCCTACTCGGGGAAATGGTTATATTTTTCCGCTTTGGTAGAGAAAGCGCCGCGTTAAGTTCCGCAACTCTATACGTAGTATCCCAGAAATTGGGCGAAAAGTAGGAAGGGATATATCAATATAGGGTTCCCTTTGCATACATTGCTATGTGGGAAAAAGCGTGAAGCTGATTTTCTTTTTAGGTTCCGTAGTTCTTAAGGAAAAAAGGAACTTTTATAAAATCACGTTGTTGTCCGTCCGTCTGTCTGTCTGTCTGTCTGTGTGTCTGTCTGTCTATCAAGAGTCTTTCTCACGAACGCTTGAAAATATCGAGTTGAAAGAGATCAGAAGAGATCAGATCTACGGTCCCCTATTTCCTGAAAAAAAAATGTATAATTCTATTATGAAATTTGGCAGCTAGCATCTACAGGTAGTACTATATTTTTCATACGGAACCCTCGTTGAGCGAGCCCGACTCGCAGTTGTCCGGTTCTTTAGAATCTATAAAGACTTGACTCATATATAAATTGTTACATTATACAAGAACTAACACAATAAAAAAATAGAAAACGAAAAAGTTCTTAAATAAAATCGCAAATCTCAATTGAAAAGTACATTAAGTTGTTTCCATTAAGCGAGTTTATTTTCGTTCATTTTAGACTAACTGAACGGAAATAGGACGTGTTTGTGGCGGGAAATTAGCAAGATAATCTGCTCAGAATATCATTTCCTTTTGTAGCCTATGTTGCGCTTTTACTGTAAAATGTAAACATGTTTCCTTTTGATAGTTGTAATTTAATAGGAATTCTATTTTTAGTATTGTAATATAGGGATTGAGGGCCAGTTGTGGCTCAGGGGCATAGGTAAACGCAAGTGGTTGTGGGTTCGATCCGAACTCGAACAAATGAAATATTTAATATTGTCATTTCTTCGTTCTGGTGTTGAAAGCGCAAAATGGGGCTTTGGCGGATAATGGGGAAGGGAGTGTCTCAACACTAGGTTTCCTCTGCCTACGATGCTGTGCGTGCGTGTACGTGTAGGATAAATAAGTTAATGAGGCCAGTCGTGGTACAGCGGACGCACGCGCACGAGGTGTGACTGTAAAACCGACTGGTTGTGGGTTCGATCTCCGCTCGAGGAGATGAAATATTTACTTAATTTTATATTTCCATTTCTTCGCTCTGGTGTCTCAACACGCAATGCCTCCAGAATTCGGCAGAAAGTGGGGAACGGAGTGTCTTAACACTAGATTCCCTCTGCCTACCCTGCTGTGTCCGGGATACAGCGTAAAGCTGTTTTTTTTTTATAAATAAGTAAATAAGAAAAATAGAAAATATATTTTTATTTATTAACTGGCCACCATTTGCGATTTCTACATAATTCGCGAGCACTTAACACAATTCTTGATCTATATGGGAGCGCGTAGTATTTTCGAGTATCTGATCTCGACGTAGATAAAATTTTTTGGATCCACTCAAATAATTGAGATGAAATTTATCTTTTATTTTAAAACATCATTGCCAAAAAATTATTAGGTTACTTTGATAAAGAATCTAAGCGTTATATATTTTTTAACAATAAGCATTAAATTTGAGGCCGTCGTGGCGCAGGGGTATAAACGTGTGACTGTAACGCGACGGTTGTGGGTTCGATTCTCATTCAGGAGAATGAATTATCATTGATTAATATTTTTATTTCTTTGCTCTGGTAACAAGGCATTTACAGTCACTCTACACGCAATGCCTCGAATTAGGCGGAAAGTGAGAAACGGAGTGTCTTAACACTTGATACTAGAGTCCTTTTTCCTTTACTATATACAGGATACAGCGTGAAGCTGAAAAAAAAAACATAAAATCTCAATTAATAAATACAAGCTATATACAAAAGCTGCTAAAGCTAAACAGTATTCAAATAAAGTTAATCACTTTACTTGTAGTATTTCTTTTACTTTGGAATCGTAAACAGATATTTTTCTTGTAATTAAATAGCGCTAGAAGTATCTACAAATAAAAATCTTTAGTACACAACGTCTACGCTTCAGCTGAATGCAACACCACGCTTGCACCAGCCGGCGATCCATCTAATTAGATAACGAATTAACGTCTCTTAACCCACTCAAACTGTTTATTCTACTTGTCAGGAATTCCTTTGCTTCGCGTTTCAATTAAAACACATTTGCTGATGTGTAATTGGTTTTTATATGTTTTGTATCGTGGAATGAAGGAGAAATAATTGAGTAAAATGAAAATTGAACTGTTTAATAAACATGTATTATTTTCAACTATACTTATTGTATACTAGCGGCTTAAAATACATGATTATTGATTTAATAAGCAGAATTGATTGACAACTATAATGACTTCTAATATGATTCATTAACGACATTATCGTCAAAGAATTTTTGATTGTTTTAAATAAAAAAATACGACCATTGTTGATATTTGATATTTATAAAATATACATAAAGCTAGTTATTTATTACACGTATATATTTTTGTAACTTTATGTTCTTTTTACCTATATAATATACTCTGTTAAATGTGCTGATGTCAGTGAATTATTTAATTTACTCATTTAGAAACAACCTTAAATGTTAATTTATTGATTTGAAGGATTCATAATATTTTTTGTAAAGTAACTGTAATAATTGCATATTAACTCCTGTACAGTTTTTAAATTAGTTACATATATTATATGAATGAACCAACCAAAAAATCTTTGTATTTACTTGATATTTCTTGCAAGATCGTTCTTTATCTCTGTGTTGAATTAATTACGACTTAAACTTAGCTGTTATGATTTATGAAGGTAATCTCCACTAACAATTCAATTTTGTTTACTTTATTGTATAAAATATTGTATATAATAGTGCTTCAAAAATATATATTTTTATCAACAGTCATATAACCCAGACGTTTCGAATGTCATTCTTTAGCCAGGAATCTTACCAGCGCGATTGCTATATAATATTCGCAGGTAAGCTAATGCCTTGAGTTCATTAAAATGACGATAACTTTTTTTTTAATGAACCGATTTTATTGAACTAAACTTAAGTAGTTAAGTTGAGTTAAAACAAAGCAATTGGTAAATTTTCAAGTAAATCGGTTCAGTACTTTCAGAGAAAAATGCGGACAAAAATATGTCGACAGAGAGACAGACAAGAAATTCAAAAAAAATCTTTTTGCTTTCTATTATTTTTTTTAAGTGTCCCTGTATCCATTTCAGTCAAAAATACTAAATGTACAGATAAAATATTTTTATTGTCTTATTATATAATATAGAGAAGTGATAAAACCATACATTGCTTGGCAAATTAATCAGAAAAATACAAAAAACGAGAACTTGACAAGATTTACTTAAGTATATTTTTATATAAATCCTAATTTAAATATCTATTTACATTTATATTTTCATTTTTTCGCTCTGGTGTTAAGGCAGAGGTAGGCGTTGAGTTCCGCCACTCAACATGCAATGCCTCCAGAACTCACAACAGTTTTAACACTAGGTTCCCTCTGCCTACACTTCTGTGTGCGGGATACAGCATGAAGCTGATTTAATTTGATTTCATTTAATTTTATATAAATCCTATCAAAAACATAAATGTGAAATATGAGCCAAGTTGCATGCACCTTGCTGAACGGCAATTTTTACTCAGAAACTTTCTCGTGCCACCGGCGATTTTTTACTCAAACAACATCTTGCGGCGGGCAATTTTTAAAGATTTTATTTACCTTGATTCGTCATCTTTGTAACTATTCATTAAAATTTACCACTTTTCTGGTGGCCCAATGTAACGCCAATATATTATTAAGTATTCAGTAGTATTGTATATCAAAGATGGCCACCACAACAATATGGCGGACTATGTAGTCCTTCGTAGAACATTATGGGATCAATCATAGAATAAATCTAATATTATGAAAATAAAACAAAATATTTTTTAAATAAACAGCTTACTATCCTAATTTGAACTTAGAAAAAATAAATTTAAAGGAAAACATGGATGTAGTACGTGACGTAACCAGCAACTGAAATTGGGGGAAGTAGTCTACATAAGAAATAAAAATCAGCTTCACGTTTTATCCCGCACATAGCACGGTAGACAGAGGGAACCTAGTGTTAAGACACTCCGTTCCCCACTTTCTGCCGAATTCTGGAGGCATTGCGTGTTGAGTGGCAGAACTCAACGCCGCGCTTAGCCTGGACACCAGAACGAAGAAATGGAAATATAAATTTAAGTAAATATTTCATCTTCTTCAGTCGGTTTTACAGTCACACTTCGTGCCGCTGCGCCACTTTCGCGGTATTTTTTTACATATAATAATATTCAAAACTGCCCCCTTTATTTTGTTCAAAACTGCCTCAGTGGTATTTGAAAATTTCCAAACGTTTTTTTTTTAAGTAAAATTTTAAAAATTGTAGTAATCTCTAGTTTATTGCATGATATATGAAATATTCTAACTAAAACTAAAACAAATAAAACCATATCCCTTGAATTGGATCCCTGCGATCCTTACGCGTTTATTTAAAAATGCATAAAATTTTACTCAAAATCAAACACTCTTCGTAACTCAACAACTGGCTCTCATATATCAGCGATGACAAGTGACACGTGTGCAGGTTAGTGCTGCCACTACTCAAAAAAAATCTACCAAAATTAACTTTTCAAATAGCTCTGTTAACACATATTTTCAAAGGTGCCCCTGTTTTAAGCTACCCCCCTCTCCCCTATATTATAGTTCTGCTCTTTCTAGTTCGCCATTTTGTTGCGGCGGCCATCTTGGATTCATTTCATAGTGTTATACTGTATTATTCTAGTAAAGCTCTTTCATATGATATCCATATCGAGGTTGATTTAAGTTGAAATATGTAATCCCCATTTTGTTGTGGTGGCCATTTCTTTTTTTTTTTTTTAATAATTTGCATTGTCTATAATTACAGACAATTCTATAATTAAAAATAAATCACCTTCACGCTGTATCCCGCACACAGCAGGGTAGGCAGAGGGAACCTAGTGTTAAGACACTCCGTTCCCCACTTTCTGCCGAATTCTGGAGGCACTGCGTGTTGAGTGGCAGAACTCAACGGCGCGCTTAACCTCGACACCAGAGCGAAGAAATGGAAATATAAATTTAAGTAAATATTTCATCTCCTCGAGTGGGAATCGAACCCACAACCAGTCAGTTTTACAGTCACACCTCGTGCGGCTGCGCCACAACCGGCCTCTTCTATAATTAAAGACAGGAATAATAAAAGAAAATAATAATAAAAGCGTAATGAAGAGTTCTCTCGTCGCCGGCTATCTACGGTTGGCTACGATAAGACGAGTTAACTCGTCACCGGTCAATAAGGATGAACTGAAATTAACACGAAAAGATGAATTAACTTATATCCGGTCAGTAAAGTGGTAACCACTTACAAATAAGTAATACGCAGTTCCCGACTTCACCAAACGAAGAACGGAAAATCTATATAGGCTAAGTTCTGTGGTCACTCGGGAAAAAAATCTTTTTCTAAATTTGACTTTTTTTTTCATTAGGCACTAAACTAAATGTAAACCTAATAGTTCTATACGAGCTGGAAGTATACTATCTTACAAATATTGTACGTTGGAATTTCTTTTGCACTGCACTTCCCTAAGTATACATAAGTAAGTTTCAAAGCAGCATTTCCGTATAAAATACCTGGAAAATGAAGCAAAAAGTAAGCCTTTACTATGTCTAGACCGCTAAGCTAAAGCCGCAAAGCTCATGATAGGGTTTGTTGGGAACACCGATCCTTGATCCCGACACGTTCTCCAAGTGAAACCTTAAAGTAAAGGATGTCTTAGAAAATAGAATTTAGTTATTTTAAGACCTTACTGCGGTCTAACTTATATAGATATATTATGTACTTACTATTAAAACAACATTTATTATCATATGGACGGTCCTTGTTTGAATAACAATAACTCAAATACTTACTTGAGGCCAGTCGTGGCGCAGCGGCACGAAGTGTGACTGTAAAACCGACTGGTTGTGGGTTCCCCACTGGAGGAGATGGAATATTTACTTAAATTTATATTTCCATTTCTTTGCTCTGGTATTGAGGTTAAGCGCGGCGTTGTGTTCTGCCACTTAACACGCAATGCCTTCAGATTCAGCAGAAAGTGGGGAACGGAGTATCTTAACACTAGGTTCCCTCTGCCTACCCTGCTGTGTGCGGGATACAGCGTGAAGCTGATTTTTTTAATTATTTTTTTCCAAATACTAACTAACTAACTAACCAATATTCAAAATAAATGAAGAATCTTAAATTAACATTTCAAGCCAGCCAAGTAATTTTGTGCGTAATGATTAGTGAATGCTCAAAATTATCAACGTCAAAACGAGAAGCCCTTTGAAAGAGAGTCAACAGAATTAAAAAAGTCTGGCATGAAGTGTGCGCTTGGGCTCAGACGAGTCTATTCATTGTGATAAATAATAAAATCTGAGTCTTACTCTGCAAGGAACTACCTCTTATTACGTGAATAAATTATTATACAACGTAATTATATTTACGTCTGGTGCTCGTATAAAATTGATACATGGGATTATGATTTTATAAAGAAATTTGTTAGTAAAATTTATTACAGAATTTCAAGGTAAATAACAATATATATTTTTTTTAGCTTCACGCCGTATCTCGCATGGAGCGGGGTAGGCAAAGGAAACTTAGTGTTAAAATGCTTCATTCTCCATGTTAAGTGGCGGAACTCAACGCCGCGTCTTTGCAGTCATTAGCTTGTGCCCCAGTGGCATTATGGCCTCAAATATCGTATTAGTTTGTTTAAATTTGAATTCTACTTTTGAATTCGTATTCGTACTTATTTTTTAAACTTACGTATGACTTACATATTTTGTAGTGTGATTTAGCATAAAACATCTTATGTTGCCAAATAACAATATTTTATTGTAGGTCCTCAGTTTTGTATCTGCAAAATACTAAAAATGATTTTAATATTTACAATCGATTTATCTGATTGTATACCTTTATAATTTTAATTGAAAATCAATTATTTTTATAGTACTTAAAACTGAGATAGACATATATCAACATTTTAAAAGAAAAACATAAACATTATATATATTTATAGTTGATTGCATTGTAAGCCCTCTAGAGCCAAGTACGGCGATTTAATCTCAAAAGAAAAGCCTCGACATTATAAGCTGTTGATAGCGAACGTTTTGATATTTTTCATCCGCCCCCGTCGTCAGGTGTATCTGACGATGATTTATATCGCATCTAAAATGAAAGAATTGAATGAATTTTAAGCTTGATTCTTAAGTTATTTTTCTATTTTGATATATGATGACAAATAATTTGTTGCCCAAATAAATGAAATCTAGTTGCAATTTGGCGTGATTTATATAGAGTCAACAGACTGTTCCGTCCAATTTTATATTCATATCATATTTTAGAATTTAATAAATTTTTATTATATAATAATATATTATTAATATATTTTTTTATTTGAATTTTATGAATATACAGTATAATCTTAGTAGTAACAAGTGATTAAGGGTTAGATAAATAATATCATGCTATTGGACTTAAATCATCATGAAAGAGATTACCGAGTGGTATAAGAACAAAATAAAATAAAAACAAAAAAAATAGAGCAAGGGTGAGTCGGACTTACCGACTCAGGTTTCCGTAATACTTTCAGGATTGTAGGTCGACGAAGTATATCTTATAAAATTTAATAAATTTAAGTTTGCGGGCGTATACACTCGTTTTATATTGAATGAAATACAACTATACGTTTGTAATAGTTTTTTTTTCTGTAATGTTAATATACACTTTAATTTCTTAGATTTTCTTCTTTATTTGTACTACAAGTTCTCACTTCTTAGTAAATTTCATAATTGTATAAAGTTTACGGGAAATACCCTTAGGTAGGTTTTTATTACGCAGGGAATAAGGTTGACAATATACGCCTATTTGATTTCGTGATTTATCTTCGAAGTCGAGATAAATGGTCTTGAATGAAGGGGTTCCATTTTTATCTTTTGAGGTACGGAACCCTAAAAATAATTACAAAAGCATTTTATTATAATTAAATAAAATAAATTATAAATCAGATTCACGCTGTATCCCGCACACAGTATGATAGGCAGAGTTAACCCAGTGTTAAGACACTCCGTTCCCCATTTTCGGCCGAATTCTTGAGGCATTGCGTGTTGAATGGCAGAACTCAACGCCGCGCTTAACCTCGACACCAGAGCGAAGAAATGGAAATATAAATTTAAGTACATATTTCATCTCCTCTAGTAGGGATTGAACCCACAACCGGTCGGTTTTACAGTCACACTTTGTGCACCTGCGCCATGGCTGGCCTTTTTTATTATGATTATTATAATTAAAATATTATATAACTCCTTTCTCAATTTAAGAAAATATTTTTATATCCTACATGCCATATTTTATGCTTAACTTTAAATTTATTAACTAATGAATTAATATTAAGAATTATTAATTAAGATCTACTTATGTACGTCTGTTACGAAATATAAAGAAGGACTAAGCGCATCTCGAGAAAGATGGAATAAAGGCTTTAATTTCCTTGATAAGTGTTCAAATTATTCCTTAAGCAAGAAAATCTAGATAAAAAGATGATAAATTGAAGGTAATTCAGACTACCTTTAGATATTTTACATAATGGGATAATTCAAGGAGTCTAGAAGACTAGAAATCTAGTTACACGGATGGTACTCGTAGATATAATATTTCACACAAAGTTATACTTATAATAAGTCCTCATAGAAAAATAGGTTAGATGTTTGAGAGAGACATCGAGGAACTTTGAGAATTGTCTTTTGGATGACAAAAGATAATTCTCAAAGTTCCTCGATGTCCTTCTCAAACATCCCTTCTACATTACCCCGCCTTTTCTAATATTTTTAACAGTTCACATGCGTTACGTTGTTTTAAATGTGTAAAAATTCATATATTCTAGTAGTACTCCATTATTTTTCTAAATCTACTGTTATTCTTACAAGTACTTTTATTGCAATTTAAAGCGCAATAATATTTAACATCTTAAAATGTAAATAAAGCTATGCCATTTGCTGTAAATAATACTGTACGGCATTAGTTCAAGCAAGCTAAAGTCCTAAACTTATAAAAGAAAGACTATCTTTCATGTCTCATAGTACATAGTACTTTAAAAAATATATGATGCATATATAGACTATACATAAATATACTATATTATATATATGTATAGATTAATTCTCTTGGTAGGAAGGCGAGGTATATCATAAAATTCCAGTATGTTTATCAACAGCGGTTTTGTGGTCATTAGCTAAGAGTACGCGTTCTCATTATATTTTACAACCGGTCTAGAGAATAACCCTTTAATGCGCTTGCGGGGTCTTAATGGCCGCTATAATGCTCTTTAACGTCACATTAATTATCGCCGCGTTTACGTGATAGGAGATTGAGTTAACAAGATTTTGTAGCATTATTATTAGATGTCATTTGTGAGATTTAAAAATTTGATGACATGTCATAATTAGCCCTTACTATTGAATATATGGGTTGATTATACATAGATATGCCATCAATGTCTTCGTGGCACAATTACTTCGTGGCATCATTATCCGAAATTCAAGCTTAGCTTAGCCAGAGCCCTTTCAACTGATACCTCATTTGATCTAGCGGCTTAACAAAATCTTTGAACCAAATTTTGCCCCCCCTTTTAAGGCTATTATTTTTTAACCACAAATGTATAGTTTTCAAATTTGTTTCTGAATTATTAGTATCTAGCTGCCAAGTAGAAGTAGAAGCTAGCTGCCAAATTTTATAATTCTAAGTCAACCGAAAGTACCCTATGAATTTTGATTCCCTTTATAGTGTCGAAATACGCGTTTTTTGCGATATAAACGGCCTTATTTTTTTTTAAGTAAACGTAGAAATATATTTTTTTCAAGAAATCATGGGGCTACAGATCCGAGTATATAGTTTGAATTTCAATTCGACATCTCCAAGCGCTCCTGAGATTAAGGCTCTTAATAGACAGACAGACGGACGGACATAAAGGTACGGAATCTTAAACAAAATTAAAACGTAAAAGCGTATGCAGTTAGGTTTTTGAAAAAAAAAAAATTATATTTTAGATAAGATTTATTGAAATTACAAGAACATTGTTATTAGGATTTCGAGATTTTGTAATCTTATTATTTAATTTAAGAAGCTAAGATTACCAAAATTTGAACTCGACTTATGTCTTCGCAGTCTGCAGGGTGTAACAGGGTGTCATTGATTTTCAAAGTTGGAATAATTAATAAGCATAATAAATTAGCTATATTATATAAAGAAATGGTTTCTTAAAAAACCTGTGCAGCAGTAGTAATAAGTAAATGACCATATAAAAATAGAATGTTCGGAGTAACTCGCGTCCAATTAATAAAAAAAAGTTAATGCAAGTCTAAGAAGTTACACGTTAAATGCGACAATCTTGTGGACATAAAGTTAATATGATAAAGATTTTTCATTTGTTATTAAAAACCTGTTTTGACCTAAGCATGTATGTATATGAAGCTTAATATTTTACATGAAACATAAATAAAATATATATATTTCATAAATAAATAAATATACTTAAATCGTTAGAAATGAAGCGTAAACAGAACGCGCTTGTCTGGTTTCACTAACAATTTGTATTTGGCACTGCGTATTGAAGCCACGCATAAGTCACAGTAGTAGGCAATCTAAAAAACCGTACCCATCAATCTATCTTTAAAGGGTTGTGCCCTGTAAATAGTATTTACTGAGGGCAAAACGGTAATAAATCTCGAGTGCAAGAGGGATCTATAAGATTATTTAAAAGCAGTTTTGTTTCAATAGAAACTTTAACTTAAGTTATGAGTAAGATTTTTAATATGTATTTTTATACCATTTGCATAATATTTTGTAGGTATGGGCATACTTCAAGATATTTTCTGTCGTGTAATTTTTTTTTACGGGGTATTTTTTGTTAGTAAAATTTACACGCGCGGTAGAAGACTATTCCGGTGTCGGTGGAATTATAAATATTCTTACGGGTGAAAAAAGAAAATAGAAATAGAAAGACTAGAAATTATTTATCTAATTTCCATGATAACTTAGTAGACTCGTATACTTTCATTAATAATTTGTTTTTAAAATAAATAAAACGTAAACAATGAAAACTACTACAATATTCTATATATTGTTAAATAATAAAATAAAAAATCGTTAGGTACTTGTTATTGATTTGAATATAGTTTTAGTAAGAAGAACAAAAATAAAAGATTTAACTTTCAACAGTCATCGTAGTTTGTAGCGCAAATCGCGAAAACTTTAATCTTTCCAACTGAAAGCTACTAGAATATGTATGCGTCCACACTTTGTGGATAAAAATTCAAAACAATAACACTTCTTCTTTAACAAAGTATGGAAAATAAAAAAGAGTTTTTATTGGAGAGTTGAATTTATTATACTTTTTTTATTTAAGGTTTTCTTTTAGCATAGTAGCAGACAGGCAAAACATAGGAATAAGTTGAAAGTACATTCAACCGAAACTTGTTCTGCACTATACTGTTTTTTTTATTTTATTTATAAATAAATCGTTTTCTTCAATTTATATCAATAAAACACTTAGAAAAATTGCTTTACTTAAATAAAATAAAGAATTAAGCTTAAACTTTTATTAAAACATTTAGACCTATATATACTCATATATTTCAAATAACTGCGAAATATCATTGGTTCTAATTCTAAATAACGACTTCAGCTCAATTTCATAAAAATCCCTCGAGATGCAGCTCATATTTAGGCCAGTGATTTTGAACTTTTTTCCTACTTTAGATAGAAATTCTACAAATGTCAGGGGAGAATATTATTTTATACTTGATCTAGATTTCTTTAGAAATATTCTAGATTTTATTATATCACATAAATATCTAAAATATTTAGAAATTGGAAAAAAAAATATTATAATATATTTTAAATGATGATATACAAAATTTAGTTCTCACAGAAATAGAAATTTGCTTTAGACGTAAATAAAAATCTAAGCTCAAAGTGTAAATCGGTAAAGAATAAATCAAATCTTACCAACAAGGCACTTTACAAAAATCTTGCGTAGATTTTACATGTATTTTACATTATTCCCCTTTACTGCTGAAACACAACGCGTGGACACTTTTCCCCTAGGGGGCGCTCGTGTAGTTTATTGACATTTACTTACGTAGCTAAACATGTCGACGCGACGGAGGCATTCTCGGGTTAACTCTCGTATAACGCGTCGCAGCTTCACGTTCTAATCGCGTTTTATTAGATGTAAGTGAAATTGTTTTAAAGATAAATTTCTATCTATTATACGAATAAAATTAATTTTTTTGGTAACTAGCGACTCGCTCGCGACTTCGCCCTCTTGAACAAAACAATTATTTATTATTACACTTTTAAAGTATTAATCCACACTTAGGAAAGAAAAATATTTATTTAAAAAATGATTGAGATGAGATGGTAACAGATGGAACCGATCGGTTTCCAGTAGGCGCGGGTTCGAGTCCCATTACTTTTAATCTTTATACGTTTTCTAAATAAGTAAGTATTTATTTATTAACCTGGATTATTTACGTGATCTAATAACATTATCATTTTTAAAACAAAATGTCCAAAATTCAATAAAATAGTTATTTTACGGGAATTTACTAAATAAAAATAATTTATAATGATATAACTTTTTTATTTATTAATCGATTTGGAACGAAATAGGCACAGCATTTTAAGGGAAGCTTTCCAAAATACAAACTGCGTTTAAATTTGCTTAGTTGTTTTGAGATTAGCATGACCAAAAGCACAGATAAAAGTGGCAAAATGAAAAAAAAATATTGTTTTGGGTTAAAGGCTCCCTATAATAATTAATCATTAGGTGAGTTAGGCTAAGCTCGAAATTTAACACACTCTTAGCACCAGCTGAAAAATTAATATTATATTATATTAGATCAACGTTATCATTGTAATTTATATTCTTTTATGTCTCATAAAGTTACCTCAAACCAACATCTAAAACATCCGTAAATGCTGACTCAGAATAGTCCGATAGCCTATAATGCCAGTCGGTTCAATACCAATCTAAGTTTTGGCTCCTAGAAATACACTTGGCGCCAACACAAGTGGGCCAATAACAAATAAGTGTACCATAAAGAAGGATTGTCGATTGTAAGACTTACAGATGCTTCAAAAAGTTGTTAGGTGAACATTTAAAGTATATTATAATATTAAGTATTCAATAATTGAAGATTTTCATAAATGTAGAGAGAGAAACGTAAATATTGTATCTACCTGTCTGTCTGTCTGTCTTGAAAATATTTTTTTTGTGACAAATTGTAATTTGGTTATGAAATAATTAATTTCATCAAAAATATAAATGTAACATGAGACCCCGTGTTAAATGTAGCCCAAGATCTCATTGCTTAAATATGCAGGTATTTGTTTTTTTTAATGAAACTTATATATAAGAATGATACATAATAGTAGAACGTAATAGAAGACGTGAGTCCAGTCGTGGCGCAGCGGCACAAAGTGTGACTGTAAAACCGACTGGTTGTGGGTTCGATCCCCACTCGAGGAGATGAAATATTTACTTAAATTTATATTTCCGTTTCTTCGCTCTAGTGTCGAGACAAGCGCGGCGTTGAGTTCTGCCACTCAAAATGCAATACCTCCAGATTTCGGCCGAAAATGGGGAATGGAGTGTCTTAACACTAGGTTCCCTATGCCTGCTGTGTGCGGGATACAGCTTGAAGCTGATTTATTTAATTTTATTTTTAAATATAATTATATTTTGCTTTCAATTACTTAAATTTTATTTTGCATTAGGTACGTAAAACAAGTAAAAAAAAATTGAAATTTATCTAGAAGTATATTGTAAGTAGGTTAAGTTGGCCTAAATTGGCGCACTCGTATTCGGTAAATTAATAGCAATAAAAATAGGCCATCGTGGCACGAGTGTGCCACGGTTGTGGGTTCAATTCACACTTGGGTGAGTAAAATATTTAATAATTTCATTTGCTCACTCTGGTAATGTGGCAATGCACGGCGTTAAGTTTCGCGATTCAACACGCAGTGCTTCCAGAATTCGATGCAAAGTGGATAATGCAAGTGTCAAGTGGGAAGGCATACATTGCTACATGCGGGATACAATGTGAAAGCTAAAACAATATAAATTGTATAGTCTACTCTTATATAATGTTTGATAAAATTTGTCCTAAAAATAAATAAAAAATGTTATAATGCAATACATTTTTATTTCTATTTCAGGCGTTATATTTTTTAGTTTTTACTTTTGTGACATTTGTCACCTAAAATTCGAATAAAGACTTGCAAAACAAAAGATGTATGCATTATGCATGAACCTCGCGCGTCACGTTCACGTTCATCATGTACGCACTCCATGGCACCAAGAATGAAATTCCATTTTTCATATAGAAATTATACTCCACACGACTACCTAGTGTAAAAATTTAAACAATACAGTGAAATAGTAAAAATAAAACAATAACAATTCTGTTGAGAACGCTTTTGTTTAATTTTCACACTCATTTTATATAAGTAATTTAATAAATTGTCAGTTCCACTTTCCTAAATTAAATTTGGATGTTTTACTTCGCTTAGCTTAAAATCTGTTTTGTTTAAAAATTTTAATTTTATAAGTCCGTATTGCAACAATATGTACCTTGGGTATAATGTATATATATAAAATATAAATGAATAATAATAATATGCATGGCAATACATATAATTGCATAGTTAATTATGAATAATAAATAAAACATGTTCACTGTCAACATATTTTAATGTCATATTGATTCGGAGTCGTAGACCGCCCGAGTGTCGCAACCGGTGTTTTATACATATTCGACAACCAAAATTTTAAGTACTACGCTACTAATAGCTCAAGAGCCCAAGGCCCCTAGACCTATATCATTATAGCAAAGCTAAAATTTAAGACAGTATGCGTACTCATTAACTCGAAAGTGGGCCCTTTCAGAGATAGTGTCAACTAAAAGTATATCTGTTTAGGACACTGGTTCCCAACCAGTTGTCCGCGGACCACCAGTGGTCCGCAGAAGCCTAAATATGGTCCGCGAACGATTTTAATTTTATGACTTGGGATGGTGAGGCGAAATTTCTGTTTGATTATCACTGTAATTTTTAATTATACTTACATGCATAGTGGTCCCTGGTACTAAAAATGATATAAAAGTGGTCCTTGATCAAGAAAAGGTTGGGAACCCCTGGTTTGGGAGGATGATTGAGCTATAAGATTGGTCTGGAGGTCGGTGCTACCTCCTGAAGGGCCCCACATTCAAGTTAGTAAGTATGCATACAGTCTTAACTGCATATTAGACTATTAATCCTCACAACTTCAGCTTTGCTAAACATGACGAGAGCCCTAGTATATCCGTCTATAATAAATATGATGCACATAAAGACGCGTACCAAAAATAAAATAATTGTTATATTATAATATTTATATTATAATAATTGTCATTCGCAACCTACAATTACACGACCTTTTAAAATAATAAGCAACATTAACTTAGTATGTAGTCACTGATACCGTCTCCTGGTGCGCTCGTCGTACGTAAGTTTGTATGGCGTATGCTTGTATGGCGTTGGTCGAGGCTAAAATGAGGCCTACGTGGCGCAGAGATATAAGGATGTAAAGCCATGGTTATGGGTTTGATCCCCCTCCGGGGAATGACTGATTATTTCCTAGTACTTTCATTTCTTCGCTCTGGCACCAAAGCCTGGCGTTGAGTTCCGCCACTCAACATGCAATAATTAAGCAATGCCTTGATAAATTCAGCAGAACGTGGGAAATGGAATGTTTTAACACTAGGTTTCCTGTGCCGTCCCTGCTGTGGGATATAGCGTGAAGCTGATTTAGTTTATTTTCCACTATTACTTACCACTTCCCACCGAATTCTGGAGGCATTGCATAATTTTTTTTATTGCCTAAAAAAAAATTCAAGCAATCCACACTACAAATGTTAAGCAACGTGTCGCCTATAATGGCGCTTAACATAAATTAGGGCAACTAAAATGGCGTACAGTGGCATGTAGCGGTGCGGGTTGGCAATGTTGGCGTCGTAGTGATAGAGACCGCCCGCCCCTGCCAAATTGCCCTGTCCGCTTATCATTTGGATTACTTCTAGCGCGGCCACAATATACAATGTCGTTGTTATCCTGTATTTTTAATTAATTGATCGAGATTTTTACGGAAGATTTGAAGTGATTTGATTGATACTTGGGTATTGTTAATAGGAAAGGAAAGTTTTATCTTTTTGTCATGCTATCACATAGTAGGGTAGGTGGAGAGTAAGTGTTGAAACACTCCGTTCCCCATTATCCGATGAGTTGTCGCTGTGTGTTGAGTGGTAGAACTCAATGCCACGCTTTTGTCTCGAAACCAGAGCGAACAAATGATAATATTAAATATTTCATTTCTTAGAGTGGGAATCGAACCCGCAACCGATTGACCTCGAAAGATTTATCTAATTATCCAGAACACGGCTTACTTATTTAAAAATAAAATTTTTATTTCACATTGATACTATTATTGTGAACTTTATAAATAAGTTTAGAAAATGTGAACACATTAAATGATAAGAATCTTGGCGCTAGTTCTGCATTTCTTTTCATAATTGTTGCAAAAGCTATTTCCTTGTACTATTCTCAATGTTTGTGTAAATGACTTTTTATTTACATTCCTAGTTGCCGTCGGGACATTAGAGAATTTCGTCCTCCGTTGGCTGGATCGTCCAGCTGCAACCACTGACCAAACTGTCTGTGCTTATTTAAGGACTTTGTGGTATTAAACATGGCAAACTAGTTTAACTACTACAATACCGAGATATTTTACTTTTATTTCTTTTTTCAGTTTCACCGTTTAGCCCGCATGTAGCAATATAGGCCTAGTGTTAAGACACTCCGCTCCCCATTTTCCGAATTCTGGAGGAATTGCGTTTTGAGTGGTGGAAGTCAACGCCGCACTTTGTCTCGATATCAGAGCGACAAATAAATATATTAGATAACTAGCGGCCCGCCTACGGCTTCGCCCGCTTAAAATATATGATTATTGATTTAATAAGTAGAACTAACAAAAGTAATAACTTTTAAGTAAATCGGTTCAGTACTTTCAGAGAAAAATGTGACCATACATATTGACAGACAGACAGACAGACAAGAAATTAAAAAAAAAAATGATTTCTATTATTTTTTTTAAGTGTCCCTCTATCTATTTCAGTCAAAATTACTAAATGTACAGATAAAATATTTTTTCTGTCCTATTATATATAGAGATTAATTACCTCGAGTGGAAATCGAACTTACAACCAGTCACGTTCACCGTCACGCACACGCTAGTGCCCCTACGACCAATTTTATTTCGTAACATTTGTAAATAAAGAAAACAACTTGCCTTCGACCAATTTTATTTCGTAACATTTGTAAATAAAGTGACTTACATCAGCTCAAATATTAAATCTCTTACCAACAACAGACAATTAAAAATTAACAACGAACGATTGTGCATTATTCGTAATCGCATTATTGGCGGGGATGGCAGTAAAATTAAATTGGAAATTAAATTTTAAAACATCGAATTTCTCGCAATTAAAACCCAGAACATAATTTATATGAAATATGAAATACTTATAAGGCCGTAATAACTATAATTATCCAGTGGTATTTAAACTTCACTCAAATTGCTTTATATTTCACGCACCAGATTTTCAACATGCTGTATAGTTATATTCTGACTATATTCAAATGAAATTCTCGTTCCATTCGAAGCATCAGCAACGTGTGTTGCAGTTTAAAATTTTGGGCAACTTTTTTTTTTTTATAAAATTGTGGATTTTTCCGGGCCAAGGCGCTCGAAGGGAGCCGATGACTTGGAAAGCGTTGGTCTCCTCGCTCGATTTACACTGCAAATTGATTTTTATATAGATACGACTCTTGATATTTCTAAACATTTTGTTTGTCATCACTGGTTCTCGTTGATAAAATTTATTTTATCGGAACATATTATTTTGCTTGCGAATATATGGTCAGTTCGACACAAATGGAGTGTAAATATGAATATATAGGTTTTCGATACTCGAATATGGTATATATCTGCATACATATGGAACCAGCTAGAACGACATTCAGTACTTATATACAGCTCGTATATTTGATGGTAGCACATCTTTTATAGCTTTGTATTTTGTAATAAAAAGTGTTGTGCTTTTTTAGGGAGAGTTATTCAAATATTAATTTGTTTTTATTTATAATGTTGGCTTTTCACGTAGAAATGTTTAAAACAAATTTAAGCCAAGCTAATTCAAATTATATAGAATTTTAGACTACCTAATGACTATATACTTTCCGTTTAGTTTTAACATATATCGTGTCGTCACACAGAGAAAGACAAATCTTTCTCCGTGTCTAGCATTTACAGTTGGACAGTGACTTGAGTGAGACAGAAAATGGGAAATGAGTTAATGCTTGTGAACTTCCACAGACACGGTGAAGTTGGAGTTTGGACTGGTAGCGAGCGAACGTGTGTATGTTAATTAATTATTTAAATATAAAATTGAGGCCAGTCGTGGCGCAGTGGCACGAGGTGTGACTGTAAAACCTACTGGTTGTGGGTTCGATCCCCACTCGAGGAGATGGAATATTTACTTAAATTTAAATTTCCATTTCTTCGCTCTGGTGTCGAGGTTAAGCGCGGCGTTGAGTTCTGCCAGTCAACACGCAATACCTCCAGAATTCGACAGAAAGTGGAACGGAGTGTCTTAACACTAGGTTCCCTCTGCCTACCCTGCTATGTGCGGGATACAGCGTGAAGCTGATTTTTTTTAAAATATAAAAGTTTTCAGGAAATATCACTCTATTCAGTCACCAATCATTCATTCTATAGATTTAAATTTTATAATAATTAGACACAGATTAAAAATATCCCAGTTTTAGCGAGTAGATCGTGGAAATAAAAGAAAAAAAATTACTTCTACTTCAATTTAGTAAAATATCATTACTTTCGTTTCATCTATACTTAGAACAAAAGTCTTAGGCATTTTTAACACGCTTTTATTAAGTCGGCCTGTATGTAAAAAACTAACTATGTAATGGAATCTAAGAATAAGAAGTATACGATCTTTCTAATTGTTATATCATTATGAAATTTAGCAGCTATATTTAGATTAGGTGACAATATAATTTTATGGTACCATCGAGCCGGTTTGATGATAGGACTGGAAGGTGGTTGATGGAACCTTGAACTGCCTACTAGTAGACATATCGAGTTTGGGCTCATTTGATTCGTCTTAACATATACTGTTCATTTCTCCTGATGAAAAAGACTTGACGATGAAGTGGAAGGTGGCTGATGGAACCTTGGACTGCCTACTAGTAAATATATCTGGTTTTATTCATTCGATTTGTATCTAACGTTAACTTATTTAACTATCTTCCAATGATCGTAGCGTCATCAAAATTGGCAGGTATATATGTCGTTGTGGTGACAATACAATAATATAGTACTGTGGAACTGATTTGATGACGGAGCCGAAAGACAGGAACTGGTATTCCATGATGGAATATTGTGTCATGGTCATGGTTGCACTTGTGAGAAAAGTCACGTGAAGGACTTTGAACACTATCGGGTTTCAACGCTATAATTAAAAAGTATAAAATAAATTAATACTTAAAAAAACGCACTATTAAGCTATTTAGTCAGCAAGTATAACTAAGAAAATGATAATAAAATACAGCGTGCAATGAAATGTAATCATCTTTCATGGAAATACATCTTATTCTAAACTAAGTATACATAACACGGTAAAGATATTCTACTTGCATTTGAAACGGTCCTTCGGAGGGTGAGTCGAAGTCGAGCTTCCTGAAAGCGTAATTTCAGTTCCTTTGCCTGGCTCGCTCCCTTTATGCCGGGCCCTAAGCATTTAAATATGTGGCACTTTGCGCTCGCTGTGATCAATGTGTGAAAAGATTAAGAGCTCTGGACTATTACTGAAGAGATGTTTTGAATAACTTTTTGTATTTTGCAGTCCAGTTGTAAGGGAAATTTTAAGTTTTTGTGGTAATTATATATTTGTAACTACTGTACTACCTATTTACTTATAAAATGATTGTCACTTGGAAAACACATAGAGAACATTGAAAGCTAAAGTTTCAGCTAATTTAATAAAAAATATGAAGCTAATCATTAGTGACATTAAAATTATTAACAAACTTATACTTGCATCTAGACAAACTTTGTTTTCCCACTAGACATGACTTAATAACAGTAGAGAGAGAGAGAGAGAGAGAGAGAGAGAGAGAGAGAGAGAAAGGAGAAGAAAAAAAAGCTTTGCCGTTTATAACACTTTATATTAAAAGGATAAATGGATACAAAAGTTGTTCTGTACATGAGAGATAAAAAAAAATTCGGGTCGGTTAACAAATCCAATATAGAAGCTAAAAAAAAATAATCAGAAGAATTATTGTCTGTCTCTCTGTCTGTATGTCTGTCGGTTTGCTTGTTTGTTTTCCAATTAAGAAGAAACTACCGGACCGGAGGAGAAATGGATGAATTTTGCATGGTAATAACCTAGTTAGTTTCTTTAAAAAAAAACCAGAAATACCTATTACTTAAAATGAAAAAAAAACACTGTTTCGAAGTGAATGAAATTTATCATGGCTCAAAGCCTAAAGCAACTTATAAGATAGTTTTCATAATGGAGTATAACTAAATTTTAGTTGAAAAAATAAAAATCGCAAGTGAAGCTAAATTATATAATTTTAATTAAGATTTTTAAGGCGATATCTAATAAATCACATGGCTTCCCATTTAATTTAACCACAATTTAGAATAAAGAATTAAATTAAAAATTAAATAAAAAATACAAATCATCACAAAATCAAGTAGACTTAAAAGTTTTTTAGTCTACCATAAGTATGATTTTAAACGACAACATTGGTGACATAAAAAAATAATATAGTCTGTCTATATTATCAGAACTAGCTCAAATGGCGATTCACAACAACAAAACTAAATGTATTTGGAAAATAAATTCTGATTGGGAGTTTATAGTTTTTAAAAGTTGATATTGTGTTTAGATGAACCGGATGTGATTTATAGTAGATAGAAAAAATACTAGACACTACAATCAAGAAATTAAAAAAAATATATTTTTGCTTTCTATTATTCTTTTTAAGTGTCCCTATATCTATTTCAGTCAAAATTACTAAATGTACAGACAAAATATTTTTACTGTCTTATTATATTATATATAGATATAGAGATTTATATAAAGTAGATTTTTTTTTTCAAAACTATTGAATCTTCTTATGGAAACTACAAAAATCCAACCCAAAGTTTTTATAATGTTCATATTCGAAATCTTACGTCCGTTGCAAACATACATTATATATTAAAACAGGAATGTGTAATTCACTGGATTAAGTAAATAATTCAGTAGCTTAAGCGGGCGAAGCCGCGAACGGGTCGCTAATGATAAGTTGCTTTGTTTTATATTTATAAAAAAATTCAGAATCGGATGAAAAAATATCTTATTTTGCCCTTAAATCTGAAGGACTGTATTGTTGAGCAGTAAATAAGTTTTCTTTATAGATACATCGACTGGTAAACATACATACATCAACTGGCTGTCACAATGTGAATGATTTGGTGAGAGACATGCGATAAATCATGAAATATTGTCACGGGGCCAATTGATTCTGATTCTCGTTACTATCATCCTTATTTCTCACATTTTACTATATATTTATTTAGTTTTCGACTTAATGCCTTTGTTGTATGTAGAAGAAGAGAAGGACTTTCCATTTTGTCATTTGATCATTGTAGCATCAGAGCGTAGGGGCACAAAGTGTGACTGTAAAATCAATTTGTTATGGGTTCGATCCCTACTCGAGGATATAAAATATAACCTGACCTACGCTTTATCCCTAGCGGGGTAGTCAGAGAACAGAACGAAGCGACAAACGCTACGGTCTCTACATAAATCTTTTGCCTTATCCACTGTCATCAACCTCTTCATATATTAAATATTTATTTAATTTTATATTTTCATTTCTTCGCTCTAGTGTCTAGGCAAACCGCGACGTTGAGTTCCGCCTCTCAACACTGCCTCTAGAATTCGGTGGAAGGTGTGGAACAGTGTCTTAATACTTCTCTCTCTCTAACGGTTCTCTCTGCCTACCCTGCTTTGTGCGGGATTTAGAGTGAGGTGATTGATTTGATTTATTTTATTAATTTTTTACATTTCATAGGTAAAGAAATAAAACAAACTTTGGTTATTATAAAAATTGTGATATATTCTTTCTTAAACTATTAATATTTAACTGTACAAAATACATGATGTTTCTAATTTACACAGTAATATAATATATATTTAACAAAATATTAATAATATCTAAAACATTAATCAATGGCAGGCGATGATCGGTCGTTTGTTAACGCCTTTCTTAGTTTCACTGTTGCGAATTGCTGGGGCCTGGACGAGAAAAATATATAAAATTTTTGGCACACTACGTTTTTATACAGATTTACAAAAGATAAATATTTAATGTAAGTCCTAATTCTTGAACATATCGATGTGGAAAGATAAAATTCGTTTTTAATTTAAGTTATTACACATACTCGTATGTGCAACTAGAATATGTAAGTAGAAATTAATTATTTATTTTATTTAAAAAAAAGTGACATTTACATTAATCAACAATAAAGCTATCCCTTCCCTTTATAACAATGGTATATAAAATTTTATATCAATTTCAATATTTTTTAATTAGCTCTATAGAAAACTAAGAACAAATGCAATAGTTATAATATAAAAACGTACGTATTATTTATTATAACAAAAGTTTTGTTATAGATTTTGAGTACTCGATTGTTTCATAATGTATTTTATCCATTGTGTACTTTAGTCTCGAATACCGTAAATGTATGTTGTTTTTATTGTATGTTATATTTAAATTATTATTTTCATAATAATCTAAAATTTTAAAGGTTATTATATATGTTACTCAGAATATAGATTATAATCTATCTATATAGCTGTAAACTACGTTAAACTTTAATATTAACAACAACAAATATACAATATAACATATAATGTAACGTGAGTGCTTATCAAAGTAAAACAAAATTAATATTTAATTTGAGTTCAGAAAACTAGAGCTCTACTCATATAATTATTGCTTAGAGCAAAAAAAAAATATATGCTACACGTATAACATAAAGACTAATCAACTGGTATTGTGACTACATGCTAAAGTCACTAGAATATATAACCTATTCAATAATAATCAAACCTGCATCTACTTATAAATTGCTGTCTCTCGACCCCACAAATCGTACCACGGCCCAAATGTATGACCTTCTTCTGGTAATTCATTCCCGTCAGCTGTGCGTTTAAGTAATTTAGTACGTGGCAAAAGTTGAGGCCTTTGTTGTTTCAAAGCTTCGTTAAACTTTTGATCGTCAGATTCACTGTAGGGTCCTTCATTTCTCCGATCCATGAAACGTCTTGCTTCTAACCGCGCCTCTTCTTGCCTCAATTTCGATTTTTCAGCTTTCTTAGAATCCGTCTCATAATCGTACCTCGATGTCCTTCTTTCTTGATCACTGAAATATGATATGTTAGATTCATAAAATCTTTCTTCCCGTCTTCCATTATATTGTAATGTGCTATCGTCGTAACTTCTATTAACGCGATTCCTCGTCCTGTTGTCACGATTTTTAGAATCTACAAATTCTTTTCGTGTATGACGCCTATCAAGCGAATAGTCAATTCTTGGTTCAGTCGACTCGTAAGATCTTGGATCTTTCTTCTGGTTTCTAACTTCTGCTTGTGGGTATTCCTTACTATTACCATTTTCCAGATTATGCTTGCGCTTCTCTTCACTTTGTCGTTTTTTATTATATTTGAGAGTGCCCTCATCGTGATCATTATAAATTTCGTCGTTCCGTATTTCGTTATTATTTCGTTCTATCGGAATGCCATAACGATCAGTGGGCTGCTCGCTATCTTTATATTTCAATGTCTCTGATGATGCAGAAAATGTTTTTATCTCTTTTGACGAATCTTTAAATGTTTTGAATTCCATTACTTTTGGCGAAGATCTCTCATGTGATGACTTTTTAGATTTTTCTGATGATAGTGTTGCTCGTACGTGTGGCTTAATTGGTGTTACTTCAATTTCTTCAAATTCAGGCATATATGCATTTTCTTTATTATTTTTGACGTCATTATCTAACAACTGAGCTTGTCGGCGGCGATCTAACTCTTGTTGTTTTTTGGATGTCATGTGATCATCAACAATAATGCAATCATATGGATCTGTAGTAGACGCCACAGAATTGTTGTCGGAATTACTTTCATTATCATACCTTTGCAATATTTCTCTACGTTTAACAGTCTTCATTACAAAGCCATCACCGTCTTCGTCGTTGTAAAAACTATTTTCAAAGTTTGTTTTGATTGTACTTGTGTTAGTCAGATCGGAATGGCGAGATTCGTTACGAGGAGTAAATTCATCATTTTTCTCTTCCGCTATTGATTTTTCAGAGAAGCTTTTCTTGTTCATTTGATTTTGGTGGTAATTCATATTATTTTTTCTACTCTCAGCGTGTTCTTCGTGTTGTATTGATCCTAAGCTTCTGGCCTGTCGCATTCCGTTATTTACTTTAATATCCTTTCTATCGATTGTTTCTTGAAGACGACTGGAATTGTCACTTGGTATTAAAGCAGTTTTTTCAGGACTATTAGATTTTTTGGTCTCTGGGATATCTGGAGCTGGCCTCAACTCTTTCTTCAATTTCACGAACATCTTTTTCTTATATTCTGGAACTGTGTCAACAATATCTCTATGTTGCCATAGTGACATTCCTTCCATTATTTCTTCAGAAGTCGTACGTCCGAATTTCCAGAATGATTTAGTTCTTTTAATCTTTTGGGAATCTTTGTCCATATCAAGCATATTACGCAGAAGTAGTTGCTGATCATCGGTTAGATATCCGTTGTTATTACTGGTTTTTGGTCCCCTCTTTAAGCTTTGTGTTTTCAATAAGTACGCTTTATTATCGATGTTTTGTTGAGCTGACTTACTACAAAAATAATTAGCAAATTAAAACAAAATGAAAATAGCGCTACGTAAAAAAAACAAAAGCGGAAAAAACAGTAATACTACAAAAAAATAAATAAATTATAAGTACCTAATTGGAATGCGAAGTCTTTGTGCTTCTTCGTCGCTATAGTCAACATCTGGTTGTGGAGGTGGCTCATTTGAAAAGCCTGAATCATTGGAACTGTGTAATGACACATTACCAACAGCACCCACAGCTGAAACCACAGTCTTGGCTGGAGCAGATTTTTGCGTCACCTAAAGTAAACAAAAAGAATATAAGGATAATAATATTTGAAATGTAATAAAATATTGCATATTATCTTATAGTAGGTCACAGTTACAAATTAAGTTTTAATTAGTGAAATGTAAGGACAATGTTACAGAAAATCGATAATTTTATGTACTAATATAATAGAATTCTACCTGTGATCGCATAGGAAGTGTTTGCGGTCCAAATGATCTTGTTTCGATGACAGCATGTGTTGTGAAATTAGCGGCTGACGTGGAATTTTTAATGGGGCCAGATGTTGCGGGAATCGGTGTCTGATGGAAGTTGGCACTGGCGGAAGTGCTTAATGCGCTTGGTGATGGAGCTGGTAGGGTTGGTGGAAGACCAGGAGAGCTACTTGCGAGACGACCCTGATGAAATAAAATATTCTTAGTACTTTACCCAAAGTGTTTTTCTATTGATGTACATATAGGAAACAGATTTTCATTCATTTTTAAATAATATATAGCAAAACAAAATTAGACTTTAGTCGTAAATAGTTATTAATTTTTATATATAAATCTATTAAATATATTCAGAAAATATATCTTAAATAACAAGAAATTACCTTAGTCACATGGTGAGCAGTGACAGTGTCGCCAAACATGCGTGTCGGAGGATGGGAGTGCGCGTGCGGTGTAGTTGTGTTAGATGACATTTGCGTGTGCGCAATAGGCGCCGGTGGAGGCGTTTCGCTTGGAGTTTGAGCGCAACTCCAACGAGCTGGTGAATTGCTGCTAAGAAATAAAAAAAAATATTGTAACTAAGTATGAGGCCAGTCGTGGCGCAGCGGCATGAGGTGTGACTGCAAAACCGACTGGTTGTGGGTTCGATCCCCACTCGAGGAGATGAAATATTTACTTACATTTATATTTCCATTTCTTCGCTCTGGTGTCGAGGTTAAGCGCTGCGTTGAGTTCTGCCACTCAACACGCAATACCTCCAGAATTCGGCAGAAAGTGGAGAACGGAGTGTCTTAACACTAGGTTCCCTCTGCCTACCCTGCTGTGTGCGGGATACAGCGTGAAGCTGATTTGATTAGATTTTTTTGTAACTAAGTAAATGTCTGAAGCCATACTTAAAGATATTTTGACATTTCCTACCTGGTCTCCTCGGTTATAATAGGCTCAGTATAAGCAAGTGGGAACCAGCCCGCGCTATGAGTACGTAAGTTTTCTCCATATTGCCATCCTTTAGTTCTGTCACCAAGTAAAGCTAAAATATCTCCTTGTTGGAAGCTAAGCTGATTATCTCCAGCTGCCGCGTATGCGTACAGGGCTCTTGCCAAAGGCGGATCGCGTGATGTGCAAGAGGGTGGTGCAAGAGATGATGGACGAGTTTTTGTACGAATATCTGTATCTAGAAAAGTAATAAGAGTTGTTGTAATATAATAAGTAAATATAACCTACTTAGACAAATATATTTTTTTATAATATAAGTACGTAAGTCAATTCTTTAAAAAAAACGTATAAAATGAAGAACAATAAAATGTTAGATACGGAATACTTATAAGGAAGGTTATACTAACACAATATACATGTTTATTACATAGTACGTGACATTGCATATAATTGTCTTACAAATTGTAATACGAGTAACGTCACTTAAGCTATAAGTATGCACTGTTAACATCATTGACATTTTATGACTAAGCTCACCTTGCTCCGCATTGTGGATACTTGCTTGGAGATTTAAATCAGATTTAGCTCTTGACAATCCATGAGACGGCGATCCTAAATCAGCTATAGATCTGACGTCTAAGCACGATGCATCAACTGATCTTGTTTTGCGTAGCGCTGATCCAACAGAAGCACGATCGTCGTCGTCACCATTTCGTGGACTTGCGTATACGTCTTCATCCGCCCAAAATGATACTTGCTGACAAACAAAAAATAAATGAATATAAATCGTTTCAAATACTGATTTATAAGTATTGTTTAGTGATTTTTAATATCTTACTCTCATTCTGCTGACGAACATGGCTTCTACGTTTGATGGTAAGAACTCCCTTGTACGTGAAACTTCTAACCATTCTTCTAATCCTGTGTTATATGCTGATGCTCCTGCAGAATGATAGGCTAGCCAATGTTTAGCCAGGGAACACTGACGCTCCAATACAAATCCATATCGACGACGTTCCTGGGTCATTGCCTGTTTATAGACAGACAATACAAATTATTGAAATTTGAAAAAAAGAGTATATTAATAATAAAAAATAATATTTGAAAGTTGCTGAAGGATTTCACATATTACAGTTTTTTCATTGTTTTATACTGACATAGTTGATAAAAGGGCGCTTCAATAGTTTTGGAAAATTTTGATTCTAGTACTGCTATGTTAATTTATTTGACAGTTTCATTTATTTTTTTTTCGTACAACAATTTTAAAAATACATACATTTTTCAGGCTTTGTTCACAGAAAGCATCCAGTTTTGTTTTTTCTTCTTCCAAAATTTGCATACTCTGTAATATCAGAAATATATTGATACATAATTCATAAAATGGTTAAAAAAAACTATTAATTTATTATATTAGTTTCTGAGTCTTTGATGAGTTGCGAAGTATTTCAAGAGCGTGGCTTACATGAATTATAAATTAAAAATCAGCTTCATGCTGTATCCCGCACACAGCAGGGTAGGCAGAGGGAACCTAGTGTTAAGACACTCCGTTCCCCACTTTCGGCCGATTTCTGGAGGCATTGCGTGTTGAGTGGCAGAACTCAACGCCGCGTTTAACCTCAATACCAGAGCAAAGAAATGGAAATATAAATTTAAGTAAATATTTCATCTCCTCGAGTGGGGATCGAACCCACAACCAGTCGGTTTTACAGTCACACCTCGTGCCACTGCGCCAGCACTGGCCTCAATTAATGAACATGAGTTATTATGATACCAATAAATAAAATTAGAGTATATTTGGAGAGGTATTGTTACGAAAACAGAAACTCCAGAATTCTATAAGAAGCTAACGTTAACTCATCTTAGCGAAGTAGAATAGTTGCTGAATATTAAGCCTTATCATTGAATATATTTCCACTTAATTAAGGCCGTGGTATTTGAATATAAAGGGAAATTTATTTATTATAATTGAATAATTTTGGCAGCTAATACTTTAGATATTAACAATAAACGATTTACATTTCTGTTCCACTGTTATAATATACATATATATTTTTAAGTAGGTGTTTATTTAAAAATATCATCTATTCATAAGAAAAGATTTATATGTTTTTTATAAGCAAATTTTTCAAGAAATTGCGTGTTAAGTAACATACACATAATTACTAATTTACATAGACAAAATGTAGGTAGATGTCAATTCAGAAAGAAAATTACGATTTAATGTATAACTATTGAGTAGATTTTTTATAGTGAAATTTAACGATGTATCGATATATAAAAATTAAAATTAAATTAGCTTCACGCTGTATCCCGCACACATAAGGGTAGGCAGAGGGAACCTAGTGTTAAGACACTCCGTTCCCCACTTTCTGCCGAATTCTGGAGGCATTGCGTGTTGAGTGGCAGAACTCAACGCCGCGCTTAACCTCGACACCAGAGGGAAGAAATGGAAATATAAATTTAAGTAAATATTTCATCTCCTCTAGTGGGGATCGAACCCACAACCAGTCGGTTTTGCAGTCACACCTCATGCCGTTGCGCCACGACCGGTATCGATATATATTATTAGCTAATTTACCTTCATCTCCTTGTCCATGGCGGAGCCAACTTTTGTTACATTAGTTTTCTTTTTTCTCTGTTTCTTGATAGTAGCAGCCGCTTTGCTGTAGCTTTCTGAACGCAGCTTATGTTGTTGCAAAAATCTCTTCTGTTCAGACTGAAATGACAGTATATATTTTTATAAAAAAAAACAATATTATAAAAAAATAGCAGTCTTTATTTACTTAAGAAGATAATTGTCTTATGGCTAACTATTATCTGTATTTAAGCTAAACATGTTTAAATAAAAAAAAAAATAATAACATTTTGAAAAATTTGTAAATTCCTGACTTTTTGATAATTTCGCATTATAACTTATCAACTTAAAATAGCTTTTAATATTATTTCTTTGTGTGTTGAAAATTTAAAAATAATACATTAAATTTAGCTGTTATAAAAGCTAGTATTAATATAATTAATATATAGAACACGTAACAATATTATGAGTATTAGTTTTGATTTAAATTCTGATAGAATCGTGATCGTGACTAGTATCAATAAAATTAACTTATCTCTAATTGCGTCAGTTGATCTTAATACATTCTTAGCTGTCGTGATTAACAAACGGGGAAATAGCTACTGTTGTGTTTAGTAACAAATATATTATGAATTATAAACTTATGTTTTTATTATCAAGAAAAAATAAAAATATGAGTTTATTATGTATACAGGGTGGAAGTGTCAGCACCACATTAAATGAAACCACAGTTTTAATTACTCTATAAAAGCCTAATATAATTCAGAAAAAAATAAATTCCCAAAAATGAAAAAGTTTTTTTTTTCAAACAAAATAAATAATAAAATTGTCATTTTAAAACAAAACACCATTTGTAAGGATGACGCACGCACACATAAACCCATCAAAGTAACACCGCCGCACACGCCTCATTTCGAAATCGAGTCGTATGTATTGGCGATAAAGTTCAAAGTTGTTTAACCTTTAGTAGTATTTTTGTAGTAGTTATGTTATTGGGATCTATACGTAATCGCGTCACACGAAATACAGGTATGGTGAAAAAAATCGTGAAATGAAAAAAAAAATCCTACGTCCAAACTGTTGAGGCATCTTGATTAATTTCTTTAGGTATAGGTTTGAAATATTTTACCCTATATGCTGTTTCCGTAAATGGAGCGCTGCCTCTTCCACCCTGTATATTAATACTTAAAGCAAAAATTTTGTATCTCTTTAATTTTATAGTTACACAAAGTTAGTCATATAAACTATTTATATAGAGAAAGAGTGACGAATGCTAATATTTAAAAAAAATAATACATTGGCTTAATAAAATAAACATATTTATTTCATAGCACACACTACCAGATCTTTGACAATATACACTTTTATTTAAAGTGCCGGTTAATATACGCGTTGCTGTGGCAGCGCTGTTTTCCAGTTATAATAAATATATGTATATAATTTTTCAGTATAACTTATTTATGGTACAAACCTGTACAACTTTTGTATCTTTTTCCAGATTAGTTTCCAGGGGGACGAGCAAATCTACGTAGAACGCTTTCAGCTAAGAAACAAACAGATTAGTATTAGAACATTTCATATTAAGGCAAGTCACGACCCGTGGTACGGAGCCAAAAGCGTGTGGTTGTAAGCGTGTCAGGCTGTGGGTTCGATTTCCACATGAGGAAATTAAATATTTAATATCTTAATTTCCTCGGTCTGCTAATGAAGCTGGAGGCGCGGCATTGAGTTTTGACACTCAACACGCATTGCATCTAGAATTCGGCGGAAAATAGGCAAATGTCTTTATGGACACAGAGTGTCTTAACACTAGGTATCCAGGTTCCTCCGTTTACCCTGCTAAGTGCGGGATACGGCGAAAAGCTATAATATCACATCACCATATAATAGAACAATTTTTTTTATGTAAGAAGGTTTATCCTCATAATACGACTATACAATAACACGCTCAGTCAAGCGTCAATGTGTTTCACGTTTCACTTGAAATTGTACAAAGAAATTATTACCCAATACTATAAGTTATACAGCAGAAGTATGTAAGTTTGAGACATCCCGTAAGGATTGGTAATAAAATTGGATACAGATATTTTACTTTTATTATTTATTCATTCTTCGCATTCTTTTTAGGTACAGAATTATAATAAAAATATATTATTTATTTGTACTGGAAATAAGATTATATTTTATGACTTACGATATTCATTTGTTGATCTTGGATTTCCCGGTACACTTCCACGACCTTCATAAGGGCAGTGCCTGTAAAAATAAATAATTATTATACATAGTTGAGGCCAGTCGTGGCGCAGTGGAACAAAGTGTGATTGTAAAATCGATTGGTTGTGGGCTCGATCCCCACTCGAGGAAGTAATTACTTATTTACATTTATATTTTCATTTCTTCACTCTGGTGTCGAGGCAAAGTGCGGCGCTGAGTTCCGCCACTCAACACGCAATGCCTCGTGATCTCGGCGGAAAGTGGCGAACGGAGTGTCTTAACACTAGGATCCTTCTGCCTACACTGATGTGTGCGGGATACAGCATGAAACTAATTTAATTTTATATATGTGAGACCAGTCGTGGCGCAAGGGCACAGGTTACCTCTCGTGGAAATTAAATTTTGAATATATTCATTTTCCTAGCTTTGGTAACTAGGCAAAGCGCGACGTTGAGTTCCGCCACTCAACACGCAATGCTACTAGAATTCGGTGGATAGTGAGGAACAAAACCGTCATAATGGGATCAGAGTATCTTAACTACAGGTTCCCAGGTTTGTTTCTGTCTGTCTACCTGACTATGTATGTATCCGGGATAAAACGTGAAGCTAAAAAAAACATTAAAAGTTTGTATATTGCAAAATGATATTGATATGAAAAATATATGAAAAATTGTATTTTTATTTAGTAACTGATTAAACAATACAGTAAATGAAAAACAAATGGCCACTTAACAAATGATAATGTAATCATGATTATTTATGAATGCCAACCATTTTCAAGGATTTCATTTGAGCTCGCAATTTATATTACGATGAGATTTTATGATAATTATATTATTGTAATGAACGAGGAGGTCATTGACCCGGTTCTCTTATTAAGGGGCACTTAGGTAATTATTTGTATTACGCCTTAATATTTTAAGCTTGTACACCATTTTTTTTAATTTTGATAAAATAATTCTATTGTATTATCAAATTAAAAACGAACTAGTTGATAAAGATAATTATCTCTTTATCAACTAGTATTCGTACTGCAAATATGTTTTGGGTTTGAATTTGTATAGAAACATTGATTTAAAAAATATATATATATTTTTTATTTATTTTTTATGAGACTAAAAGATAGACTCATAAAAAATATGTGTTGTTAAATCAGCTTTCCGCTGTATCTCACAAACAGCATTGTAGGCAAAGGAAACCTACTGTTAAGATACTCCGTTCCCCACTTTCCACCGAAATTTGGAGGCATTGCGTGTTGAGTGGCGGAACTCAACGCCGCACTTTTTGCCTGGGCACCATATATTATTAACATGTTAAATTATTATTATTATCTATTAATTAATTGAATAATTTACTTAAACTGTTCTCTTTTTAAATTACTTATATACGTATAGATCTGTCTTAAAATTTAAAAGTTCTTAAAACTTCACGTGAAATTACAGAATAAGTAAGAAATAAAAAATCTCCAGCCAACCGGCGTAAGTTCTTGAACTCCAAACTCAAAGTTAAGTACACTTTATTTAAATAGACTTGTACAACCTCTTTAATTATCAATTAAACTTATCAGTTAAACTTAGCTATAATCCTTATAACTTATTAACTAATATTGTAAAAATTACTAAATCAAATTAGATATTAAAAATTATTGAATCATATATTTTTTTTTTCATAGACAACATAGTAGATATCATAATTAGAGGCCAGTCATGGCGCAGAGATAAAGGCGTACAACTGTAAATGCGACAGGATGTGAGTTCGATTCCCATTTGACGAAATGAAATATTTCATATTTTTATTTCTTTGCTCTGATAACTCAATACACAATACCTCCAGAATTCAGCGAAAAGTGATGAACATATATGTTTCAATGGGAACGGAGTGCCTTAAGACTACGTTCACAGGTTCCCTGCTTACCCTGCTATGTGCGAGAGGAAAAATAAAATAAAATAAAAAAAAATCTAATTAAGAAGCTTTCACAAAACTCAAAGAGATAATTAATTCATAATTAATAAGGATTTATTTCAAGAAGCTTTTTTTGAGCACAATATTGTATATTTTGTATAGTGATATTTATTTACGTATTACATGTGTTCATCGTATATATTCAAAGTACTCATATTTTTTTTGTTATTGAGTTTAAGTATTAAAATATATAATTGTCTATAAAAAGTATTAAAGTAATATAATTAAAAGCTTATATTTGTATACAGAGTTAAAACCTAGAAGTTTGAATATTATCATTTCTCCAAGTGGGAATCAAACCCAAGAACATCATATACAGGGTGGAAGTGTCAGCACCACATTAAATGAAACCACAGTTTTAACTACTCTATAAAAGCCTAATATAATTCCGAAAAAAATAAATTCCCAAAAATGAAAAAGTTTTTTTTTCAAACAAAATAAATAATAAAATTGTCATTTTAAAACAAAACGCCATTTGTAAGGATGGCGCACGCACACATAAACCTATCAAAGGAACACCGCCGCACACGCCTCATTTCGAAATCGAGTCGTATGTATTGGCGATAAAGTTCAAAGTTGTTTAACCTTTACTAGTATTTTTGTAGTAGTAAGTGTTTATGTTGTTGGGATCTATACGTAATCGCGTCACACGAAATACAGGTATGGATAGAAATCGTGAAATGAAAAAAAAATCCTACGTCCAAACTGTTGAGGCATCTTGATTAATTTCTTTAGGTATAGGTTTGATATATTTTACCCTATATGCTGTTTCCGTAAATGGAGCGCTGCCTCTTCCACCCTGTATTTGTATAGAATAAACCACTGTATTACTGCATCATGGTGCCATCTTTAAAATATCAATATGATTTTTTTTTAATAAAAAAATCAGCTACACGATGTATCCCGCACACAGCAGGGTAGGCAGAGGGATTCTCGTGTTAAGACGGTCTGTTCCCCACTTGCCGCCGAATTCTGGAGGCATTGCGTACTGAGCGGAGGGCGGAACACAACGCCGCGGCAAACCAATAGTTCACTTTTTTAAATTATAAAAATAAATTACCTATATCGGCGCATCCTCCCCAAGTACCTTGCTGCGCCTGTCGGCCGAGCTTGCCCACAGCATCCACGTACAGCCTGGACGCTGCCGCCGCACCTGCGACGAAATTACATTGAATTGTAATGGATGCTTAATAGATGTAATGATACTTAAGAGATAGGTAGGTGGAACCACACCTGGTGCTTAGTATATATTCATCAAATTTGAATTAGTGTTTTATTTGCTTCACGCTGTATACCGCCTATAGCAGGTAGGCAGTCTTAAGGCACTCCGTTACCTATTTTCCGCCGAATTTTTCAAGACATTACGTGTTTAGAAGCGAAACTCAACGTCAGGTTTTTGTTTTCATGTCAGAGCGAAAAAATGATATTATTACTAAATAATAATTCATTCCCCCGAGTAGGGATCGCACCCACAACCGTCGCGTTACAGTCACGACATTGTACCCCTATGCCACGATGGCCTCAAGTAAGAGAGACAATCAAAGACTTTTTAAGTTTCAATAATAAAAGAATTCTCTGCAATATAGAAAGTTCAAAAGAAATCCATTCCGATACTACATTAACAAAACGAAAAAATTAAACGAATCATATCAAAACATCATTTTAAAATATCATTTAAACAACGACAACTTTTAATCTGCTACCAGCTATTAGCTTTTAAAATGTCAATACACTCGAGTGCACTCTTGAGAAGTGGCGTAAAAGCAAGTATCAAGATTAATACGTCGCGGTACACAATGGCCAACTTTATTGCGTCTAGCGCCGAGTATATTACGCTAGATAAGCCAACAGAGACAATTTGGCACCATATACGCCCTAGTTCGGTAGCCAAACAGGCCCAACTGAGGTTTTGCATATAGATGCACCCATTTGGCTTATGGTTTATAAATTAATTGTCTCCGTTTTACTGAATACGTATCTTGTTGTGTTAATTTAATAGTGCTCGGTCACTATCTTGGTAGTCCATCAGTTGACAGTTTCGTCATGGATTTACTCACGTGAACTTGGAAAATAATAAGATAACAATGGTTTCGTCAGTCGGTTTTGTCATGTTTCATTAAAATATTTGTATATTGTGTTGGTTTTAGTTTTGCGTTTTGCAAGTAAACATTTCTGAAATGTTAATTGGAAAGGTAAGCTTGTAAATGGAATGTTAAACAAAATACATATTATATAGATTTTTTTTCTTTAGCGTCACGCTATGTACCGAATATAGCACAATGAAAAGAGGGAACCCTGTGTTAAGACACTCCGCTCCACACTTTTCGCCGAATTTCTGAGCCATTGCGTTTTGAGTGACAGAACTCAACGCTGCGTTTTACCTTGCTACCAGAGCGAAGAAATGAAAATATTAATAAATAATAATTCATTTCCCTGAGTGGAAATCGAATCCGCAACCGTCACGTTTCTAGTCAAATGCTTGTGCCACTGCGCCACGACAGCCTCAAATACTTTTAAACTTATTTATGTATTTTAAATAGTTCATAATATATTCAAGCGAATATATTATACGTAAAAATAAACTACACTAAATCTTACCATGTAACGCTTTCAAATAGGCTTTGCCAGCTGTTATCATCTGCCGGGCGCCGGGATTGAACTTATCCAAGATGTTCTGGAACAATGGAACAAACTGTTACTTAAAGCCCACTTTGATAAGCTATTAGTTGAGACGATAAGTTATATCAATTTTTTAGCACTATATTTTAAATATTTAAGTTAACTTAACTAATCATATTTTAATCTATTATTTAAATACTCTATTATCCACACTTTTCACTTAACCCATGTCGCTGTTACTAAATTAAAATAAAAATAATCATAATTAAATGTAATAAATGATAATTAATTCAAATTCAAACAAAATTATGTTCTAGACAGCATATTATTACATTTGTGACGTGAACATTTAAAATAAATGTAAGTTAAATGTAACTTATAAGATTAAAGTACATAACTAAGAGTATTAGACACTAAAATTGGTCACTAAAAATTAGGTGGACTACTTTTTGTTAGAACATTAATTTGCAATCTCGAAGAAAATGAGACTTAAGCCGTAAATAGTCGTATCGGAATGTGGCCTTTCAAGGATGCTGCAACCTCGTTAGGTGCGGCAACTGCCGGCACCAGCATTCCATTGTAAATATTGCTCAAAGCTACTTCTTCGGAAACCTACTTACCTGAAAAGGGAATTCTGATACTTGATTAAGTCATCTAAGTTAAGGAAATTTTTAAGTATTCTAAAAAATGGTATTGAATGAACAGTTCTAAAGACGCAGTAGGAAACCCTGTCTTATTTTTTATATGTTCATAAAGTATAATGTATTAACTTATTTCTTTATTACATAAAAAAAGTAATTTATCAGTAAAAAAGTAATTTCAGGGACGCTCGGATCGCCATAATAAGAACAGAACAGATTTAAAACTCACATCAAAATTCGTTTGTTTATTGAGCATATTATTAACATTTAAAATATTAATCCTAAAAGGGAATAAAGTTCAAAATTCTACGTTCACATTATAAAGAGTAGTCAGTAGTAGACAGGTTCCCTCGTAATCTGTGGATTATGGAACATTACAAACAGGCAATGCATACTCCCTTTTAGCCGAATACCGGGGGCAGGGTAAGGCAACTACGTGCTAATGTGTTTTACGATGTCATGCCTCCTAATGTCTGCCGTCACATTAGCTGACAATTTCTGACAGTAATTCTGTCACAATATTGTATACTAACAAAAGATTAACGCTAGTTTTAGAAAGTTTGAAGAAATCTATGAAAATGGGTTTCTTTGCGTTTCAAAGCTATAATTTCATTTATTCATATTTCTAGGGTGAACGGTGTGTATAACGATCTATTTATTGCAGTGTATAATTTATGAATAGTAATCATAAGCTGATATGATATGATTATGAGTAATCATTGATTTGTATTAGTCATCATAATTTTTATGATCATAATTTTTATATAAATTATATATATTTTTTTATTATTACTGTTTTTTTCCTAATAAATAGTTATTATATCAACTTCGCGCTGTATCCCGCACACAGCAGGGTAGGCAGAGGGAACCTGGTGTTAGACCCCCGTTCCCCAATTTCTGCCCGATTCTGGAGGCATTGCGTGTTTAGTGGCAGAACTCAACGCCGCGCTTTGCCTCGACACCAGAGCGAAGAATCTACTCGAGTGGGGATCGAACCCACAACTGCCAAAGACCCACTGCGCCACGACTGGCCTCAAGTAGTTATTATATCTACTTGATAGAATTTTTATATAAATTAAATTAAATTAAATTAGCTTCACGCTATATCCCGCACACAGCAGGGTAGGCAGAGGGAACCTAGTGTTAAGACACTCCGTTCCCCACTGTCTGCCGAATTCTGGAGGCATTGCGTGTTGAGTGGCAGAACTCAACGCCGCGCTTAACCTCGGCACCAGAGCGAAGAAATGGAAATATAAATTTAAGTAAATATTTCATCTCCTCGAGTGGGGATCGAACCCACAACCAGTCGGTTTTGCAGTCACAACTCGTGCCGCTGCGCCACGACCGGCCTCAAGAAAAGAATTTTTATATAATAATATTTATTTTTTTTTTCAATTCAAAAACCAAACCAGGAAAACGAATAGCGCTTATAACTATTAATGAAACTACTAATAAATCTGTAACAGACAGTGATATATTATTATTGTAAATACAAATAAATAACCATATATAATTATTTGGATAACCTTAAAAAGAAACGTGTGAGGCGTTTCTTTTTGTAGCGGTTATCCTTCATATTCACGTTCACTAGTCCAATTTTCGACAGTGACAGTAATGTATGGGTTCTCAGTCTGGGCGGGTAGGAGGTAATATTTCAGGGGAATCCGACGTATGTTTTAAAATATTTACAAGCACAAACTGTCAAAGTGTGAAGTTGTTAAAAGTTCATTTGTAATATTTTAAAATACACACGCTATGTTTTAAAAATATTTATCTACAGTCGTTTAAATTCTATCAATTATTCAAATATTGTTATATATATTTTACTTTTATTTTTTTGATGATTTTGATTTATAGTCTACAGTAGTTGAAATGAAAAAAAAACGAAAGCCAAAATTTGACTGGCAAGTTTCAACCGCATTGTTTGAGAAACACTTTAATCTGTTTGAACTTATGATTCAGCTTATTTCTTTATCTTCAAAAAACAATATGCATTTTTATATACTTATTAATTATATATACGTTTCTTAATGATTTTTGAGTTATTGTACAATATATCAAGAGGAAGTTATTCAAATGTTATTAATAATCTTTTCAAATTAATATAGTACTTTTTTCCGCTTCCCGATGTATCCCGCAAGTAACAGAGTATATAGAGGGAGCCTCTAGTGTTAAGACACTCCACTACACACATTCCGCCGAATTCTGGAGAAAACACAATATGAGTACGTGTTGAGTGGACGACGTGACTATTTCTGCCACGACACCAGCGCGATGAAATGAAAACATGTAACATTTAATTTCCTCAACTGGGAAAGGAACCCACAACCCGTGTCCACAAAATTAAAAACTTACAACAATAATATAATCAATTACAAAAACGAAATCTCTCGACAAAGCAAACCAGTTTGAAACAACAAATTCGTTTTCCTTTTGCATACACAATATAAGAGATACGGCGCACTGTGAACTAACAGCTTCTAAAGTAATACAGGCGGCTTTATTCCATCGTCTTTATTTGTGGGGCACGTAGCGTACGACATTTGGTACCAAATTGCCTCGGGTAGACTTCGTGACGGGACCCTTCCTGCCTTGTCTCTGTCTAATGCGTTACGCACATGCCTTATATATTTTTTGTATAAGTTTGGCATATGTAATGAAATTCATATCTAGTTTTTATCTATTTCTTATTTTTTTTACATTGGATCATCAAGGATTTATATTCTGTTGCAATAGTAAACGTGTATATTCTAACTTTAAATTATTACTAATTAAAATATTTTAACTTCACACTGTAATTCTTACTTTATTCTGCTAGGATAGGTATGGGTAACCTGGGAACCTAATGTTAAGACATTCCGTTCTCATTAAGACAATTTAGTTGCCCATTTTACGCCGAATTCCAGAGGTATTACAGAGGTTCAGTAACAGATTTCAAGGCTGCGTTTTGCTACGTTATCAGATCCAAAAAATGAAAATATTTTATATTTCATTTTCTCGAGTGGGAATCGAACCCACAATTTGTCAGTTTACAGTTGAACTTGTGCGCCACAACTGACCTCACATTAATATATTACAAATCATTAATAGTCGTACGAGGCGATTGTTGTCGATACAAATACGGACGAATATATATATATATATATAAAAATATAAGCTTTTTTCATCATCTGTTAACAGTGTAACACTGGGTTTCTCAGTGAAGCACATAATGTATCTAAAAGGACGGAAAGTGAGAAACGCAGTGGGGTGCCCTATCCCACAAAATATAAGTAAAAATACTTTTAGTATTACTTTACTTTCGATCATCCTTTCTAGGTTTTTACTTTCAAATGACATATAAACTCAGGCATATTTAAAAAATTTAAAATTGATATTTTAAAATATTTCATCCCTTATAATAAACAAACGGACTAGATAATATATTCCAAAACACATTTTAATATCATTGAAAGAGATAAACTACGCCGAGTACGCAGGGACAGGTTTGTTTCAAATTTATTACTGTAATTCTCAAACGCATACATTTTCTAGGATGCATATTATAATATAGTATTCTTATGTATGAAATGTCATACTGTAAATACTCTTTTAAGCAATATATCGTACTTAGATGCTATATTTGCAAAACACTTGTTGCCCTCGACACAAGAACACGACAATGTTTACACTACATCAAACAACGTTGGAACTGCAATAAGTTTTCTGCAAGTTAAAATATGATTTTGTTCTATACAATAATTGCATTTGTTTGAATGAAAACCACAACCTATGAAAATTGAGGCCAGTCGTGGCGCAGGGACATAAAATATGACTGTAATATCGACTGGTTGTGGGTTCGATCGCCACTCGAGGAGATGAAATATTTACTTAAATTTTTATTTAATTTTTTTCGCTCTGGTTTCGAGACAAAGAGCGGCGTTGAGTTCTGCCACTCAACACGCAATGCCTCCACACCTCCACAATTCGGCAGAAAGTGGGGAACGGAGTGTCTTAACACTAGGTTACCCTGCCCACCCTGTTTTGTGCGGGATACAGCGCATAGCTGATTATTAATCTATGAAAATCGATGTATTATGTCTACTTATCTTTCTTTTTTTTTCAACTCAACGCTGTATTAGAGAAGGGTTGATAGGCAGTGGGAACCTAGTGATAAGACACTCCGTTTTCCAACCTCCGGCGAATTTTCGAGTTATTACGTGTTGAGTAACTTAATGAAGCACTTTACCTTGTTACCAGAGATTAATAAATTATAATTCAACCCTCGTAGTGGGAAGGGAACCCACAACCATCACGACTACGCTTGTGGCATTGCCCCACGATGACCTCTAATTCTTTCTGAATAAATTAATGAAACACGTAGGCCATATACATTTTAATTTGTATATATTTTTATAACCAATATAAAATCAAATGAAGAGATCATCAATAAAATTAATAATAATAATGTTTAATGATAAACTTTAAATATAAATTAAATGAATATTACTATTACAAAAGTGAAAGTGTGGAGTTCGTTCCACTTCCACTCAAAAGCTACTAAATAAATTTAGATATAAACCTTTCAGCAATATCGCTAATACATCAAAGTGACATATACAATTTATAAAGATTTTTTTTAAATTATCTATATATGTCTAAAATTCGCCCCTTAGATGTATTACAATACGTCTAAGGGGCGAAGCCACGTTTAGGTCGCTACTATAGAATATTTTACGAAAACACAAATTACATTAACTATTGACAAGGTAAATAAATCTTGTATAACAGTAATAAATTTAGCTATAGGGAAAAAAAATATAGATACAACAACAGGCAGGAGCTGGCTTCTCCTTTGTCCGATAAGTTAATGAAAAAGTTTCAGTTCTAAATAGCTGCGCTTTGGCAATTAATCTCTTTTGATTATCCTAAACAGTGATCAAGGGGGGAGGAGGGGGGGGGAATGGGAAGAGGAGGGGGGAGTTGTTAAATTCCAATTTTCTTTACACTGCCGTACTACATTCTTTGAATGGTGAATCACGAGAGTGCAATTTGTTACCGATTTAACAATGCATCCTTGCTAGGAAAAAAATAAAAGATTTTTCGCCTTTAACTTCCCTAAATGAAGTTGACTACAAAAGGCGGAGTGAAACGTAATTCAAATGAGCACTGCCGGCACCGACCGCTCCAGCCTTCGATTTCGTACCTTGAAAAGTTTATTTTTAAGGAAACTTCCAGTCGCTGTAGGTACTTTTGAATACGCTTTGAGTTTTGAATGGAGATTTAATCATTTGATATCTGGTGAAATAATTATGTTGTTTTTTTTTTAATATTTTGTGTAACTCTTTTGTAATTTTTTATGTTTTGAAATATTGTCAGAAAAATAAATCTTTCAAGGATTCGAGATATATCTATGTATATAAAAGGACATGTACCTGACTGGCTGAGGTAAGACGCACGGTACAGCCGTAACCACTGTGCGTAGAAACGTGAAATTTGGACAGATGTTTATTTTTGTAATCTGGACATCCACTAAGAAGGGATTTTGAAAAATTTTAACCCTAAAGGGATGAAATAGGGGTTGAAAATTTGTATGGAAAAAAATTAAATTGGCACCGATTTTTATAAAATTTAAAATTCAGACTCTTAAAAATATTTCATTGAACACGTGTTAATCATGGTTCACCCCCTAAGGGTACAAATAAGGGGTTGAAAGTTTATATGGAAAAATCTTTAAATCGCCACCGATTTTTATAAAAATTTAAATTCAGACTGTTAAAAATATTTTATTGAAACACGTGTGTTTCGTGGTTATTTTTAGAATTCACCCCTAAGGGTGCAAATAAGCGGGCGTAGCTGCGCGCGCCGACTAGTCTTGTATAAGAATTTGAATTATTGCAGTTTATACATTAAAATTCCGGTCTATACTATCAATTACAGTTTTATTTGTTATATGTAGATACCAAGAACCGCGACCTCTGGTTCTTACTGTAAATACCAACGATAATATTTTCTCATTATAAATTTCACGCGATAATAGTCTTTATAAGAACAAGTGTTTGAATGCCAATGTCATCGATAAATATCTACATTAAGACGGACCGGTTCGCCCGAAAAACGTTTTGTAATAATTAGGCGTGTATTAAAATATAATTTTGACAGCTCTTCATTATTGTCATAACTCACGTCGCCTTCAAGGTTGTTCTTTGTATTGTTTATTTCAAAAAGAAATCGGTATCGTTTGTTATAAAAATAAAATAAATCAGCTTCACGCTGTATCCCGCACACAGCAGGGTAGGCAGAGGGAACCTAGTGTTAAGACACTCCGTTGCCCACTTTCTACCGAATTCTGGAGGCATTGAGTGTTGAGTGGCAGAACTCAACGCCGCTTAACCTCGACACCAGAGCGAAGAAATGGAAATATAAATTTAAGTAAATATTTCATCTCCTCGAGTTGGGATCGAACTCACAACCAGTCGGGTTCCCTTTGCCTAGCCTGCTGTGTGCGGGATACAGCGTGATTCTGATATGAAAATTAATATATTACATACTATAACTTTATCTTCGTTGAAATATTTTACATACTTAACTATAGAGGTTATAAGCTGCGGTTGTGTTAATTCAAACATGCAGACACAAATGTGGTCTGAACTTGAAAACCAACTTAGCTTTGTGACCTGTGTTTACTTTACCCTCGAGTCGAGAACTCCTCAATGATAAGTACTAAAATGTTGTGGGGTGTATTACATATACGAAGTACTATAACTTAATTATAGAATTGTATTGGTAGGTTGAATTAAAAGTTTTACTTAGAAATTTTCATTATTTAAATGAAAACTCTTTTTTTGTATGATGTAATAAAAATAAAAGTAAAAGCATATGCAATTTTTTTTGCTTGTTAAAAATCAATTTTTAAATTTAATTTAAAGATTTGTTTTTCATAGCTTATGTATTCGCTTGTATGGAATTAAGGTGTTAAGTACAAGAAATTGTGTCTATAAATTTAAATTTCTTACAAGAAAAAATATTAATCAATTGGATATTGATCCAACAAATCCAAATTCAATATAACAAACAAATAAAAAAAAATTAAATCAGCATCATGCTGTACCCCTCATACAGCAGGATAGGCAACCTAATGTTAAAACTTTCCGTTCTCCACTTTCCGCCGAATTCTTGAGGCATTGCGTATTAAGTGGCGGCACTCAATGAAAATATAAATGTAAATAAATATTTCACCTCCTTGAGCGGGTATCGAACCCACAACCAGTCGATTTTACAGACACACTTTGTGCCTCTGCGCCTCGACTTGGTTAATATTTTTAACAAACAATTGATCAATTTTTTTTCTTACAAAGACCTTCATCTAAAAGAGTAAATGTAAATTATATTCAAATAATATATTCATTGAGTACATTACAAGCAGAAATATATTAATCTCAATGTTAATTGTTACACGACGTTGTTTTGTATCGGTCTAGACTACGTAAGTATATATATAGATAGTAAAGCTAGATATTTTTCTTGATCATACACTTTAATGCTTTATTCGTACTAAGAATTTAATATATATTATTTCTATTTTAAACTTCACGCTACATTCCGCACATAGCGTGGTAAGTAAAGGGAACTTGGGAACCCGGTGACAAAATATTTAAGTGCAAAAAAACCAGGGCGAGAAAATTAAAATAATTCATTGCTGCCCCACTGCGCCACGATGATTTGAAATCACTAGATGATAATACGTACATCTTTTTTATATAATAAATAGAAAGAACTCTTATACTAATGTTCATAATTTAACTGAAATTGGTACTTTACGTATATAAATTCAAATATTGTTATGTAATTCTTCCTACTTACATAACTAGATGTTTAAATTACATTGTAACGACTGTTTTATAACAAAATGATGTAAGAAATGTAAAGTTTATATGAACATTTTGTTTCAGTTGACCTGTTGAATTGTGAAGTAAATAATAATTAACAACCGTTTCAAAATTAATTTTTGTGTGCAATCATAAAGTAGATGTTTTTAAAAGAAATGGATAAAAGTAGAAGACGAATCTTACAAAAGAAGAACAAAAAAAAAATTTAAAGAAAGTAAACCATTTTTTTCTAAATTGTTTCAGCTTTACGCTATATTTCGCTTGTAGCAGGGTAGGCAAAGGGAGCCGAATTCTGGAGACAATGCAGCAAAAATAAAAATATGAAATATTTTATTACCAAGAGTAATGATGGAACCCACAATCTGTCTCGTTTACAATCACACACACAAGCCCCTGCGCCACAACTGATCTAAAAAATTTATTACACCATAAAGTACCTTTAACTCTAACAAATATAATAAACTTAGTTAACTGCTAACTAACTGTACGATGCAAAGTATCTTGCGATGCAAAACTGAACCGCCTGTAGCCATTCCTTGATCGAGTTACGACCTATGCATACATTAACTACTGAATTCTAATATCGCGATTTACATCTAGACGTTAGACAAATAATATTTCATATGTATGAAAATACATATTAATTCACTTTAGTAAATGTAATCTTTGAAGTCTACGAAGCCAAGATACGCTGATGTTTGATGGAAAGTTTGAAGCTAGTCTGGCTTTACTCGTACTATACGAGTGCCCCTGCGCCACGATCACCCTTAAAATATATATTTATATCCATGTATATGCATTTACATAGATGCAAATGTAAGCGCTACAGGTCGTGGGTTCGATTCCTGCTCAAGCTAAATTGAATACGACGTTCCGTTACTCGCCACGCAATGGCTACAGAATTCGGCGGAAAGTGGGGAACCGTAGTGTCTTAATAGAAACGGAGCGCCTTAACACCAGGTTCCCAAGCTCCCTCCCTCAATATCATACCATGATATTTTACTGATGTCTCTCCCCCAATGATAGGTAATCATGCTATATTACTGATGTATTTTACATACAGCGTGAAGCTAAAAATGTGTGTACGTACATATATAGGAATCATAAAGATTATATTAGCAGTATAGACGTAAAAATAGTCAAAATTAGTTAACCTGTTGGGACTCTACAACGGCACATAAAAATAAACATAGTAGGTACATACATACAATAAGCACGATAAACACATTACCCCGCTTCCCACCGTGAAGTCGGATAAAAAGAGGGTACCCATTGCAGTAAATGTCGCATCTTATGCAAATTGGACAATATTAAATAACGAGATACTCCGTAATGGATAATACGTTGGGAAAACAGCGTTCATCGTCTGCGGTTTATAATGAAACGCCGACGCGAATTTTATTGTGGCAAATTGTCATTTACGTTTGTATACCAAAATACATGGATTTTGATGGTGTTTTACAGAGTGGATAGAGGATTTAAATCTGTGGAGAGATTAATAAAATTTTTAGTAAATTTTAGTTGTTAGTTGTCCGTCTGTTAAGATTATTTATCTCGAGAACGCATAGCGGTATCAAAGATGAGAATAGTGCAATTGATATAAAATATTTTGTATTGTGTTAACTTAGAAGCTAGACCTGATCTGGTCATCGATCAAAAGATACGAGCATTTTTGCATCCTTGCAAATCCTTGCTTGAATAATAAAAATTAATATTAAGGAAAATATCCGAAAAGTGAAAATTTATAAGTGTCTCATGAAAAAATCTTATAACATAAAAAAATATATTTGTAATTTATTTCATAGAATATAAATGAATACGACCGTAAACTTAAATTTGTCAACTTTATTCGCTGCGCAATTAAAACCTATAAAATATTTACCCCATAACTACAATCGTCCCATGAACCCTCGGTGGGCGAGTGCGATTCGCACTTGACCGGTTATATTAATGATCGTTTTTAATGAATTACTAATTTATAATTAGGAAAAAAGAATAGAAAATAAATTATAATTACTTTTATTATAGGATACGTATTATATTGACTGATTCGTATCTTATTATGTCTTATCTGATGTCAGTACAAAAATGCATGTACAATATATCTTAAAATTTTATTGACGAAATGATTTCAAATTATTTTATTGCTTAATTATATATAAAGATAAAAACAATAAATGATTTTTTTAAACTTTTTTAAAGTGTTATTCCACGCTTAGGAATGAAAAATACTTATTTAGAAAACGTATAAAAATTTGAACGTAGCGGGACTCAAACCCGCGCCTCCTGGAAACCGACCAGGCGCTCTGACTACTAAGCAATACCAATAAATAAACCGCTTATAAACATATTGTTATTTCAATTTTAGACCGTAAATATTCCACGGCTAAAATATTTATTAGATTTTTATTCGGATATATGATAGCGGCCGTTTCTAAGTAATACACGATTGCAGTTTCGATAAGAGTGGTTATCTGGACATAACTATCACTTAATTATCATTATATAAGAAGTCTACTACGTACATACTGGAGAAAGCACATTCGATATTTCAATTTAAATAATCTATTTTGCTATTATTCAACGTATTTAAAATTTTTATATAAAAAAATAAATGTAAAAAAATATGAGGTTCACGCTATATCACGCACACATCAGGGTAGGCAGAAGGAACCTAGTGTTAAGACATTCCGTTCTCCACTTTCTGCCGAATTTTCCGAGGCATTGTGTGTTGAGTCGCAGAACTCAACGCCGGGACTTATGACTTGGTGCCAGAGCGAAGAAATGAAAATATGAATAAATAATAATTCATTCTCATGAGTGGGGAAAATATTAATATTTTTTTTCATAAATCAGCTTCACGCTGTATTCCGCACACAGCACAGGGTAGGTAGAAGAAACCTAGTGTTAAGACACTACGTTGCCCATTTTCCGCCGAATTTTGGAGGAATGGCGTGCTGAGTGGCGGAACTCAACGCCGCTCTTTGCCTCGACACCAGAGCGCAGAAATAGAAATATAAATTTACATAAATATTTATTTTCCTCGAGCGGGGATCGAACCCACAACCGTCGCGTTACACTCACACCCTTGTGCCCCTGGGCCACGACGGCCTCAAATTCCAAGTTTTTCATATAGTTATATATCTAAAACTCAATGTCAGAATGAAGACCTGCAGTAATTTGCCAACCTATTACACAGTCTAATGGCAGTCACGAATTGAGACAACACCCGCATTCCATACAACTGAGTATTTTTCTTCCGCACTACAATATAGCGTCTCGACTCTCAATAGATTGTTATCATATACACTGTGTTATATAAATCCGGTACTGGAATATTTTTTTTATCGTAAATTTAAATTCATATGAAGGAGCGGCTCTTTGAAATATTCGTGAAATGTTTTTTTTTTCGCTTGGAGGCTATGGAATGTTCTATGTCAAGGCTGTTCGAAGGCAGAAATAAGATAAGTTTTTCTCAAAAAAAATATAGAAATACTTAAAAGTTATACAAACAATATACCAATTGGGCTTGTAAATTATTAGATTTTCTATAAATTCTATTCTTCTAGAGGCCAGTCGTGGCGCAGCGGTACAAAGTGTGACTGTAAAACCGATCGGTTGTGGGTTCGATCCCCACTCGAGGAGATGAAATATTTATTTAAATTTATATTTCCATTTCTTCGCTCTGGTGTCGAGGCAAAAGCGTGGCGTTGAGTTCTGCCACTTAACACGCAATGCCACCAGAATTCGGCAGAATGTGGGGAACAGAGTGTCTTAACACTAGGTTCCCTCTGCCTACCCTGCTGTGTGCGGGATACAGCGTGAAGCTGATTTGATTTATTTTTTATTTAGAAATTCTAAAACTTTATTGTTTCCAAGATATACTACAACATCATAATAGATTACAAAGCAAGTACCAAAAATAAAAGATCAACAATTTTCTTGGAAGACAACTTTAATATAATTCAAAGTTGGTGATAAGGCGGTACATTTCAAACGAAATGAATACCGACTCCGGTCTGGAGTTTTACTATAATGAAATTCTTTAAATATCACCCCTCGAGGGTATTAAAATCCATGTAATTGCGCGTGCGGTTTGTATGTTAGACGCTCACTATCTTAAACATTTCCATGCTTTAGACATCAAAAGGCAAGTAAATACTATTACGGATTCCTATTCTATTAAGTTATACCAGTTCCTCCGTATGGTTGTGTCTGGCTTAATTATTTCTCTCTTGGGGCTTAGTTAGTATAGTTCATATTATACTCTTAGGAAACGTTACCTTTGAATTTTAAGTTTTAGACATAATTAATATACATATATAGATTGATATATGTATTTCAAAGCTTTGAAATTATATTGTATTTTAGTTTAATAATGAAAAGCTTTTCTTAAATGAAGTATAGATTTATAATTATAATGTTTTGTTAAATTTGTATTTAAATAGCCAAAACATATTTTATTATCGTATAGTTATCTGTGTTTACTATTCAATATAGAGGCCAGTCGTGGCGCAGGGGCACAAAGTGTGACTGTAAAACCGACTGGTTATGGGTTCGATCCCCACTCGAGGAGATGAAATATTTAATTAAATTTATATTTCGATTTCTTCGCTCTGGTCCAGAGGACAAGGGCGGCGTTGAGTTCTGCTACTCAACACGCAATGCCTCCAGACAGTGGAGAACGTTCTCTCTGCCTATCCTGCAGTGTACGGGATACAGCGTGAAGCTGATTAATTCAATATAAATAATACAGATCTGGCAACACTTGGCCACGAAAAACGAAATAAAATACATTTCTATTTTATAACTTTAGTAAAAGGTATAATATGTTTAAAATGTTCTAAACGTTCATGGCCGGTCGAGTAACTGTACTGCGCTGGTACTGGTGTATTAATCGAGCGGGGCACGTACGATACAGCCTGTCGTGCAAATATTTATCCACATTGGATTTACGTGTTTACAACGTGGAATTGTAATCAGCTTTGATTAGAGCTCATGCCTGGGAGACTAATGACGCTTCGTACTTCCCAGCACTTCCATTACCTATTCTTAGAACAGAGTACCCTTTGTGTTGATCACACATATATCATGTAAATTCTCTTTACAGTTAAATTAAATCACGCTTCACGCTGTATCCCGCAAGCAGCATGGGGAGACAGAGGGAACTTAGTGTTAAGACACTCCGTTCCCCACTTTCCACCGAGTTCTGAAAGCATTGCGCGTTGAGTGGCGGAACACAGTTAAAGTTTGGTAAAATTTGAAAGATAAGTTTATTTATCTCCATTTTTAACTAAAATGAGCACGTCTTTTAAGTACTTTATGAAAAGTCGCATCATATAATAAAAGTTTCGACGAGTTTCAGTCTAGTTGATATCTATCTACTGTAATAATCAAAAGTTAATAAAATAAGATAGATTTTCTCCGAACATTAAAAAGTTTTTATTGCAAGTAGATAGTAAATGGCTTGCCAATAAGTGAGTAATTACTTTAGAAAGTCAACATTGATGACATCGTCTGTTTAGTAGAAGTTTTCTGTATTGAAGCCAGTCGAGGCGCAGCGGCACGAAGTGTGACTGTAAAATCGACTAGTTGTGGTTTCGATCCCCACTCGTGGAGACGAAATATTTACTTAAATTTATATTTCCATTTCTTCGCTCTGGTGTCGAGGCAAAGCGCGGCGTTGAGTTCTGCCACTCAACACGCAATGCCTCCAGAATTCGGCAGAAAGTGGGAAACGGAGTGTCTAAACACTAGGTTCCCTCTGCCTACCCTGCTGTGTGCGGGACACAGCGTGAAGCTGATTTATTTATTTATTTGTTTTTGCTGTATTGAAGATGTGTTTTTACAGCTTTTTTGTTGAAATTCGGTCGCCATTCAAGCATTCGTTGCGGGTTCCGCAAAGGTGTGTTGTTGAAAGAAATAAGAATTCTCGCTGAGCCGAGGATAAATAAGGCTCACGGTCCACTGAGGCGTATCTCAATAAATTCGTTAGCTTACCGAAACATTCCGTAATACGATACTAACGCACTCACTTTCATCAAATAAAATGGTGAACACGATTTTGCTATATTCTAGTACCGTTGCAATGTTATTAAAGCTGTTGTAACATATATATATTTTTTTGGGTAAAATAAAAGTTAATGTTTCCGCGACTAAATTGCTAGATAGATAAGAAGAGTCTAATGACAAATTATAAAATGATAAGAATAAGATTTTCACACGGAAAAGTTGATTTGATGGCAGTGACAGAAAGGATGTTTAACATATTTTTTTTGTATTCTTACCACGAACAGAATAAACAGAATTTTTATAGTTTCGCTTTGTTGCCTTTCTCTACGTCTGTCAATACAATTTATCCCGAGATCGCGTAGAGGTGTGGAGTTAATATCAAATAATCAGGTCTTCTGTCTCTTTCAGCACCGAACATCAAGCTTCTAAGTCAACCCTTACTTAGAAGCTTAAGTGGAACAAAGACGTTTTTGCTGTATTTTGTATGTAATTTTCCGCGTTATCAAAATTTTATATTATACAAAAATCATTTTTAACTTATGTTATATCATCTATTTATGTAGTCAAAAATTATAGAGTATTTCCGTAGATCTACAATTATGAACTGACAATTTAAAGTATATATACATTTCATACAAAAAGAGGGCATACACACGCAATTTTAAGTTAATCATATTTTATAAGTTGTACTTCCCGATGACCTACAATTCTGAAATGGGTTCGAAACGCTCAATGTCCAATAAATTTTAAAATCCATCGTGTTAACAATTGAAGCGAAAACTATGTTATAGATAACCTTATTAAATTCACTAATACTATCCCGAAAAAGAAAATTAACAAACGTCACTATTTGATAAAATAAATAAATAAATCAGCTTCACGCTGTATCCCGCACACACCAGGGTTCAACACTCCGTCAACACTCCGTTTCCCACTTTCTGCTGAATTCTGGAGGCATTGCGTGTTAAGTAGCAGAACTCAACGCCGCGCTTTGCCTCGACCAGAGCGAAGAAATGGAAATATACATTTAAGTAAATATTTCATCTCCTCGGATGGGGATCGAACTCACAACCAGTCGGTACAGTCACACTTTGTGCCCTTGCGCCACGACTGACCTCTGATCTCTCACTATTTCATGGCCTAATTTTATTCAAGGCCTGAACTACTTCTCTATATATCACACAAGGTGGTGGTGTCGTATAATTGTAATTCCGCGGTGATATCGACTATTAGTTATTTCACATAGAAAGTAACCGGAACAATGGGTGAAATGGCTTTTAACAAGCCATCGATACTCTTTGTATCTGTCAGTTGCAGAAACGACTAGAAACTAAAGCCATTGTGTACATAGAGACTGATTACGAAATCCTATTAGAGAGACCGACACCAAGCACTTAAATACTGGACTCAATACATTACCATTAAAAAAATAGCTTAATCAGCTTCACGCTGTATCCCATACACAGCAGGATAGGCAGAGGGATCCTAGTGTTAAGACACTCCGTTCCCCAGTTTCTGCTGAATTCTGGAGGCATTGCGTGTTGAGTGACAGAACTCAACACCACGCTTTGCCTCGACAGCAGAGCGAAGAAATGAAATCTCCTCGAGTGGGGATCGAACCCATAACCAGTCAATTTTACAGTCACACTTTGTGCCCCTGCCACACGACTGGCCTCAAATAAGCTTAAAAGTAAAAGTTAATGTTTTTTTTTTAAATTATAAAATATATTTTTATGTAAATATTCAAATTAATATTGATATACAAACTCTATATTAATATTCAAAGTGCTCTATAGTAATAAAACTCGAAACGTAATACTTGCTGCGAAATAAAATACAGAGCTATGTAAAAAAAAAGTAATTTAATTTTAATATTTCTCAACAGCAGACGGCGTCTGTCGGGCATTATAAAATAGTGAAGCTCTTGATTTCGTAGAGCAATTTGATATTTAGTTTTTTTTTTACTTTTTAGCTTCACGCTGTATACGCACAGCAAAGTAGGATAGTACGGAGTGTTAATAAACTCCGTTTTTCCGTTTCCCATTTTTCGCTGATTTCTGTTGAGTAGTAGAAATGAACACCGTGCTTTCCTCGATGAGCGAAAAAATTGAAAATATTAAATATTTCATTTCCTTGAGTGAAAATCGAACCGACAACCTGTCGCGGTTACAATCACACGCTTATGTCCCTGCGCCACGACTGTGACAATAGTTTAAAGTTATATTCTATTATAATAAAAATGTATTCATTATTAATTTGAATAATATTTGCTTAGGTTTAATTGAATAGTTTTTGTATAGACATACAAAACCAAGCGAGCACTCGTGTATGAAATTAAGTTTAACACAATATGCACAGCCGTAAAATATACGTACGGACATAGAAACTGAATAAGCGATCTTATTTTATTTGCGCTCAGACAAGGAGCAATGTGGATTGAGCAGAAATACGACGCCATTTTGTCTCTAGCGCGTAATTAAGAAAATATTTCGTGTAGAGTGACTAATATACGCGCAAACCAAGCCGTGCTAGTATAGAATGTAGGCAATTACATAAACGACAATCAACGCTACAAAGACGTCAGAAGGGAAAGTCCCGAAACGCAATTATACAGATATGCCGCGTTAACACCGTCAAATGTGACGGATTACACGCCGCCGCTAAAACGTTGCGTTTTGGAGGTGTTGCCTTAATTTGAACGTATTAAATTTTGCGATATTTCTGAGAAAGAAGAACAACTTGTTTTGAGTTAAAGTTGTTTATGTATAGGATTTTCCTTATTAGCTTCGTGATGTGTATTGCACATAGCAGGGTGGGTAGAGCAACATGGAAACCTAGTGTTAAGACATTCCGTTCCCATTAAGACACTACCGTTCCTCACTTTCCACCGAATTCTGGATGCATTGCGTGTTGAGTAGCGGAACTAAACGCCTTACTTTACCTCGTTATCACAACCTGTGGTATTTACAGTTACTTAAGTGTGCCCTTGCGCCGCAACTAGCTTCAATTTATACTAAAAGATAAATAATAAAATTTTTAATGTTAATTATCATATAGCTGTAGGCTTTTCGACGAAAAAAAATAATTGTAATATTATTTTCATAATAAAAGTGATCTTATTTGAATATCGTATTAAATAACTTTTTTATGAAAGTACAGAGAATATTTTATGTACATAAACAAGTAGACGGTAATACGTCTGCTGTATGAAGTCGTCTCAGACTGTTTAAATGTAAATAGATCTGTATGTAAATGATTTTAGCCTGTTACTTAAATATGAAATATTTACTTATATTTCCATTTCTTCGTTCTGGTGTCGAGTCAAAGCGCGGCGTTGAGTTCTGCCAGTCAACACGCAATGCCTCCAGAATTCGGTATACCCTTCTGTGTGCGGGATAGAGCGTGAAGCTGATTCTGACTTAAATATTAAAAAAAAACGGGCGACAACAGATATTTGTAACTTATATGAATGTGTAAAGTAAATCCAAACAAATAAACAATTTAAAAATTCTAACCTTATACCCATACCTTCAGGAATGACTGAAAGAAAATAAAACTAAAACACGAGGCTACCAATTTCGGGATTGTAGGTCACAAATTTTTACTTCTTTGACTTTTTTTTCTTTATTCGTATTATAAGTTCCCACTGTGTGACAAATTTCATTATTATAGGCCCATAGGAAGAATCCTATGAGCTTTGATTACGCGGTGAATTTCATATAGAATACAGCGAAAACGTGCAATATAAACTGCTTGAAACTTTCAATAGCGTCGACTTAGGAGTTTATTTTTTTCAGTGCTTTAAGGACCATAGGCTAGAATATTTAATATTAATAACATGTTAATACGTCGACACCATCTCAAGATAAATGGCCTTAACAAACGGACAGACAGTCAACAAAAGGTTCCGTAAGGGTTCCGTTTTAACCTTTTGTGGCACGGAACCCTAAAAACGCTGTAAACGCTCTATCCAATTCTTCTTGTAGGTACATCTCTTAAGAGCAGTAATAAGCATTAATGTAATTTGCGCAAATATGAAAACGGCTGAGCTTGCCCTTATTAGTTTCGCGCCCCAGTTACGCTGTCACCCGAATTTATTTATATACGAGTAAGACGTGATTTTATTTCGTTACGTCAAATAAAATATTGACAATTGTCTTAAAAGAAGGTTTTACAGGACTTTTATTCTTACATTTTTAACTTTACAAGTATTCACTTTAAACAATCTACAAAATTCTTCCGTGTTATAAGTCAGTTTGTTATACATATAAAATTGTAAACTCCATAGCCCTATAATTTTTTTTTATAAATAACGGTTTTATTAAATTGGCGTATCATTATTAGAAACCGATAGTAATGCAGATTAGTATTAAATATTAAAACTTAATATTAAATTAATATTAATGTAGTTCAAGCGGGCGAAGCCGCGAACGAGTAGCTAGTTAACTAACATGTACATTCATAAAAAAAAAATCAAACAAACATATTCACTTTGTACTAGACAAAGTTTTAACAATATCATGATTTTCCATAGAAATATAAAACCTAACAATGCCGACAGTGTAGTACAATTAAAAATGTTTCTCTATAAGTTTTCAAACTGGAATTGAATTTAAAACTATGAGTTGATCTCACAAAAGGTGCCTACTGCCTAGTTTGTTTCCCGGCAATCAGAAATTTTCCTCTTTCCTCTTAAATAAAAGGGAAACAACAATGTTTATTGTTACCCCACAAAAGAGGCCTGGTACGATACGCGAGCAAAATGAATTTGCATTTTTATTTCACCACTCATAAAGTAAGATCGGTCGCGATTCTTTTAATTTTTTTTGCTCTGTTTCCATAGAAATACTCCACTTAATCTACCCTGGACATCTGTTTTAATTTCGGCCTTTGACCTTTAAATGGCCTTGTCTAAATTATATACTTTATGCTTTTGTTTGAAACTCCGACTTTAAGGCTTAACTTATAATAGGATGAGCTATTTATAATATAAATAGAATTATAACTTTTTTTTATATATTTAGACTGAAATTTGTAGATAACTAAAATTATCTTTTAATATTTATCAAAATATTTATTTAATATTTCGTAAACCTAAATAGTTATTAAAGAAAATTCTAATAAATGTTGTAATTTGTAACAAATTTGTAATTAAGGTCGACTGCTAAGTAAATACTGTTAAATGAGTGTATACAAATTGCTCTAAATTGGTTCGCTGGTTACAAAGATTAATAAATTACTAAATTTATATGAATTATAATAAGATTCAGTGAAGTGAAAATACATGACATAATTAAAATGATAAGCTTCTCAAAGTTTCGACATCTTGACTTCGGTTTTTCACATTTCTAACCAACAGTTGATAAGTAGTCAAAGAATAAATAAAGTTAATAAATTACGTGCCTCGCCAGAATAATCTACAATTGAGTACAGTCAGGTACATATTTATAATGATAAACTTAATTTATGTTTTGAAAATAACCAAGGTAATTAAAAATTGAAAATGGGACTTTTCAAAAATAAATATTGTTTTGTTTTTTCTCAACATAAAATTCTAGCCACAAATCCTAAAACTTTAAGCATTTGTTTCTTAGACAGATCACAGATATGGCTGACAGTTTTATATGATAGCGCACGTGAAATATGTCTAAATTGATTGAAATAAATTTCAAAGGAGTCTATAGTATTTTCTATATTCAAAAAAATAACTATTTTAAATTATACAATCAATGGTTTGTTACTTACTATACTTTGTAGTTTGTAGTGTCTGAATAGATACATATATGTGTACTTGTTATGTTTACCGATAATATGCTGTGTCTTACATTAATATGTAATTTCCTCGAGTGGGGATCGAACCCACAACCAGTCGATTTTACAGTCACACTTTGTGCCCCTGCGCCACGACTGGCCTCAAAGAAGTCGGTTAAAAAGGTTGTATTCTTTTCCTTTAAAGTAATGTATTATATTAGTCTGGTGCAAGTGAAAGCGAGTGTTAGTGCAATGTGCCTGCATTGCACTAACAGCTCCCAGCTTAATAGTATAAATTATAAATTATCGAATTGTTGTAAGTAAAATATTTTTCAACAATAATCAATTTAATTTAAATATCGAAATTAACAAGAGTAATTATAACAAATATAATTTATGTAATTGCTAACAAATAGCAAATAGAATATAAAATTTAAATAAATTAATTTATCAAACACGTAAAGAATATAAACAAGAATTTTACCAAAATGGATCAGTTCTAGCTCTTTTGTACGTATAAAATAGTAGCAATAGCTCTCCAAGCTATGTTGTCACTCTTATTGGTAGAGTGCCAGTCACGTCCGGCCCCGACCTGTAATTTTCTCAATCACATCGACTTCAAATGCCTAACGTTTACTTTTATTCAGTAAGCGGAAGGTACGTGAACACAAGACAAACACTTTTGTAATATTTTTTAGTTTTATGTTAGTTTATATTCGAATTTTTAATATTTTCTATTTATTTTTTATATGGATATTGAACGTAAAACATTAGTGGATGAAATTCAGAAGTATTATGTAGTCAATAATAAGTCGTAAGTATATTCTCATATATAAATTAATTGTAAAATATTGTCAAATTCCATTCTTAACAAATAGCTCCAAGTAAAAAAAATCTATAAAATATAAATATCTTCATACTCACCTTAATGTTTTTGCATTACAAAAATCCTACACAGAAAAAGCGGCGTCAAAATAATTTAAAAAAAACGCTTAACAAAATGTAACGTCGTTTCATTCAAAATAAATCCTTTTTGTTAGATTCAACCGCCACTCGAGTGTCCTAATAACTGTCATACAGATTTAATATCACATATTCCATTTTGTACGGGTTCCACCGCAAGGCAATTTCCTTTCTTAAATTGTATTTCGACGAATACGCGTCAACTAAATACATATGTGACCCGAACGACAAATTTATTTATATTTTCTCTTTGTACAAAATCTAAAGCGTATGTTGTTTATGAGGATTGTTGGTCTCCACATTTATCCTTTAATTTTTGACGTTGCCTTAAAAAAATGGAAGTATTATTATGCTAGCCTGTTCCATTATTGGGCAAAGCCTCTCTTCATGTCTTCCACTCTTGTCTATTTTGTGCTCTTGTACACTAGTGAGGCATGTTATAGTCCAGCACGTCTTGCCATCTCCATTTTGTTTTTTTGGTTTCTCCTTGAGGTTGGACTGAAGACAAATAAGTTAAAGACCGTGCTGATGGTCAATAGCGTACAGTGAAAGGTGACAGTAGATTCCGGGAAAACGTAATTTGTCCGAGCATATATCTACCTGTGTCAAATAGTGTTCTTTTATTATATAAAATCGAAATCCCAGAAGAAAATGCCTGGAAAACCTATTGGAATATGGGTGACCTTATGAATGGAGACCTTCTTCTACATTATGAAAAAAAGACTCTTCAAGCTCTGAAAGTGCTCTTCTCAGTTTTTATCGAATTTACAGAAATCCACCGTCAAGGTTTGCCAACGTGCGATTGGGCGCAGCGTCTAATAAATGGATAAAATCCGAAACACCGAACTACGCTCTCGCAAAAAAATCGCTAACGTAGCAATTTTCAAATCTCTACACCGAAATTCTACTGGGCCGGACACGTCCTAGAATCCTCCGAAGTATCCTCTACCAGTTGGATTTCATACTCTAAGGGGAGAATTGGCAGACCAAAATGGAAATATAAACATAAATAAAAATAGTATATATTATCATGAGACTGTTCACTTCATCATTTCGTTATCGTCATTGTGCTAATTAGACGCAATAATAAAATTAAAGTTTGTCAATTAAAAATGTACAATCTACGATATTCGAAAGGTCCTTCAATCTGCTCCGCCACATAAGGAATCTTGCCTTGAATACTGAAGAACCTCTTATAATACCTAACATAAAATGTATTCAAGTTCGATACAGTTCGCTTTGTTACACGCCATAATTAATAGTTAGTACACAAATGGAAATGCATAAAGAAGATATCGATATTTTAATGAGCTTGTTACAAGGAGTCACAAATAAATGCAACCGACTCAAGAATTATACTTCAAAGACGTTTGAATGCTAGTCGCACTACCTAAGCGGGCTCCAGTCCAGCAAAATTAAAGTTGTGATTTTCTTCATAAATTAAAATTTAAATTAAATTAGCTTCACTTTGTATCCAATTTGTGTCTCTTGAAACCTTTCCGCTGAATTCTGGAGGCATTGAGTGTTGAGTGACGGAGCTCAACGCCGCGCTTTACCTATATACATTTAAATAAATATTTATTATTTCCTGTAGGTGGAGGTAGAACCCACACACTCCAGCGCCAGCGCCACGACGGGCTTTAAAGCTATGTTATTTTCTTCATAAATTTAATTAAAGAAGTTGTGATGTGCATAAGTTCTTCTCGTGCTAACTTTGTTGAATGGAAGCCGGAGTTATATGTTCCTGATTACTCTAAAGTTTCTAATGGTAGGTGTTAGACACTTTAAGCAGGTTTATTTTCATATTGAAAGCTTAAATGTATTTTCAGTATCCAAGGCTTTTAAGTTTATCGTGGATATTGCGAGTGATAATGTGGTTATGTACAGATACTAAGAAATATATAAGAAAACTTTAATTTGTATATTTCTTGAGCTATTTGTGGACTAGACATTAATCTGAGACTAAGAAACAAAAACCGGAAATATATCTGAAAATATAGAAAACGTGACGTGGTTGAGCAGACTAAAAAGATGAAATCGGTGGTACCGTTACGATTTTAAGGTTTAAAGTTTACGACAATATGCTCTCATTTTTTTTATAAAGTTATTTTTAAAAAAGCAAGACCATTCATATACCAAAAAGCTGCATCCTTATGACTGGAGAAAGCCTGATAATATATTTTTTTGTAAAACGTTTATAGAAGGTTGCTCAATTTGTTCCATATTTGGAAGTTGTTGTTTCAAATTTTGAATTTGCGGTAACTTTTTAAAATATATTGATTAATTTCGATCTGATAATCTATATATATAAAAGGACTTGTGCTGACTGACTGAGGTAAGACGCACGCAGAGCCGTAACCGCTGATGGTAGAAACGTGAAATTTGGGCAGATATTTATTTTCATATTCTGGACATCCACTAAGAAGGGAATTTGAAAAATTTTAGCCTTAAAGGGATGAAATAGGGACTGAAAGTTTGTATGGAAAAAACATTTAATCAGTACCGATTTTTATAAAATTTTAAATTCAGACTCTTAAAAATATTTCATTGAACACGTGTTTCGTGCTTTTTTTAGAATTCACTCTTAATAAGCGGGCGAAGCCGCGCGCGCCCTCTAGTATTAAATATTGTAATAGGACAAAAATCAACGTTACGTTTTATAAGATAAAATATATTATAAAAAATAATTATTTCTTTCTTACATATCTAATATAATGGAAAAATCAAAAATAAAACTAAATATTTTTCTTTTATCTCGAAAACTTGAGATACGAGAACATCAATATAAGGTAGCTTGTAAGATACTAAAGTCAAATCGGATAAAAGAATATAAAGATATAATACACGGCACATCGACTTTCAAATTTATATCTCAGAACAAAGATAGAAGAACTCGTAAATACTGAGTCTTATCACACTAAATCCGTTTAGAAATCAAATTGGTTTCCTTTTGTCAGCTTTACGCTGTATCCTGCACATAAAAGGGTAGGCAAAGAGAACTTAGTGTTAAGACACTCCGTTTTCCACTTTCTCCCAAATCCTTGAGGCATCACATGTTTAGTGGCGCCACGCCGCGCTTTGCCTACTTACCAGAGTGAAAAAAAAAAACAACTCAAATGGGAATCGAACCCACACACACTTGCACCCTTACGCCTCGATAGCCTCAATCGAATTTTATCTTTATAAAATTTAAAGCTACGTTATAGTTTGAAGAGTGACTGTGACTCGTATAGGTACCATTAGGTAACACATGTTACCGTTTCAAAGGTAGCGTGACATGCCAAGCGCACTGCTCAGCAACTTCCGCACAATAATAGAGTAAGAACGTTCTTTTTAAATATTATTATAGCATTTTAGTTTATTTTGAAAGGGTTCTTTTAAGTATATTACTTTTGCATATTGTTTACGTTTATTTTGTAGTGTACAGGTGATATAACTACACTTAAGTAATGGAAAATTTACCATTTTATTTTCCATATGATTATGCAGTATTTTTTTTAAATTGTGTTTATTTTCTTTCATATTTGTCAGTAAATTATTTAAGGTTAGTAATTGAAAGTCTTATCGTATACATATGTGACGGATTGTGAGTATTAGTTCGACCTTGTCTCGTTACCAGAGCAAGAAAATGATAATATTAATAAGTACTTATTAAGTAAACGTATAATTTTTTTTAACGTAGCAGGATTTGAACCCGCGCCTCTTTGGAAACCGTAAGCAAAGAGGTGCGGTTTCAAATCCCGCTACGTTTTATACGTTTTCTTAATAAGTATTTTTCTTTCTTAAGTGTGGATTAACACTTTAAAAATGTTTAAATATATTAATAAGTAATTAATTCTCCAAAGTGGGGCAGAATTTTTACTTATTTTTATTTTAAATTTTGTTCATCTGAAAAATGTTCTAATGTTCAATATTTAATTACAAAAGTTAACCGGACTTAAAATATAATATAATAATAGAGACTTTCCAAAGATTTTGCATCTTATTTTTTTAATTAAACACCCTTCAAGGTTTTCTGATACATAATTTAACTTGATGGGGACTCAAAAAGTTATAGATGAGGCTTCCAGTCCACTGTAAAGCGATACTTCCAGTCCACTGTAATATGTACTACTACAAATTGTTGTATATGCCTTTTGAAACATTATCATGAAACAAATACTTTTACTGCTGAAAATAAATATTTTACTTTTTTTAACGATTGAAGGCCATTCTATTAAAAAAAATATTTTAGAATTATTATTTTCATATAGTTAATTTATATTTAAATGTCACCAAAATTATTAAATAATCATATAACTCTAATATTTTTGCGCTGGTATAGTAAGAAAACTAGCAAGCAGTGGACAATATTCCTAAAATATTTGAATTTAAGTTATCTGTCGGGCCGACGTCGTTGAATTATCCAAGAAATAGACTGCCTTGAGTTACTACTTGAGTTGAGTATTCCTTATCTAGCATATAATGTAACACTAAAGAAATAACGATAGATGAGAACGTATAGCTTAGTTGGTCAGACCGCTTTGAGCGTTTCCAAAGAGGTGCCGGTTCAAATCCCGTTAAATTTTTCATACATTTTCTTAACAAGTAGGTTTCTTTTCCAAGTGTCCAATAATACTTTAAAAATGTAAAAAAAAACAAAAGAAATTAAAAAAAATGGAAGTCTTTTATTTTAAACAAGAGGAGTGGACGACAAAGTAACTTCAAGCCGAAACGCTAGAAATAAATAATTATTTCTATAAATAAAGTATTAAATTATACTTGATTTCAAATTTAAATTTTATAATCTATATATATATATATATAAAAGGACTTGTGCTGACTGACTGAGATAAGACGCACGCAGAGCCGTAACCGCTGATGGTAGAAACGTGAAATTTGGGCAATGTTTATTTTCATATTCTGGACACTAAGAAAGAAATTTGAAAAATTTTTACCCTAAAGGGATCAAATAGGGGTTGAAAGTTTGTATGGAAAAAAATTTTAATCTGTACCGATTTTTATAAAATTTGAAATTCAGACTCTTAAAAATATTTCATTGAACATGTGTTTCATGGTTTTTAAGAATTCACCCCCTAAGGGTTCAAATAAGGGGTTGAAAATTTATATGGAAAAATCTTTAAATTGCCACCGATTTTTATAAAAATTTAAATTCAGACTGTTAAAAATATTTTATTGAACACGTGTTTCGTGGTTTTTTTTGAATTCACTTCTAATAAGCGGGCGAAGCCGCGCGGGCCCTCTAGTTAGACATGGATCTCAATGTGGTGTAAAAGAAAACTGAAAGTGAGAAAGAGTGAGAGTAAGAATATATTGCTTAGCTTTTTAAACACCCACTAAATTAGTATTGAGAAGTAAAAGGTACCTTTGATATCTTCTTCGTATAGCATAAACAATATAGCTTACGATCTATCGATCGAACGCTTATCCTTTGGTAACGGATATTAATGCGGATCAGATATAGAACTAGCAGTCAGATATAGGATTAACAGTCGGGACCTATTATTTAACCAATTAAATCTTGATAAGAAAAATGTAAAATTTTAATAATTAATTCGTTAAAGGAAAAATCCCGACTGTCAATCCTAATGAGCTATTGCGGTTTTCGTTTTCTTTTAAGTTTTATACGGTTGGGATTTTTGTTTTTTTTTTTTTTTGTTGAAATCTCCAACGCAACCTCCATTTTCGTCGTTTATATGCACACAAATTTATATATTTGTTTTTTAATTATCAGTCATGTGAAATAATTGTGTGAGGATGATGATGTGAGGCCAGTCGTGGCGCAGGGGCACAAAGTGTGACTGTAAAATCGACTGGTTGTGGGTTCGATCCCCACTCGAGGAAGTGAAATATTCATTTACATTTTCATTTCACCAGAGCGGTCTGGTGTCGAGGTAAAGCGCGGCGTTGAGTTCCGCCACTCAACACGCAATACCTCCATAACTCGGCGGAAAGTGGGGAACGGAGTGTCTTAATAATAGGTTCCCTCTGCCTACTCGGCTGTGTGCGGGATACAGCGTCAAGCTGAATTGATTTCATTTGATTTGTGAAATGATTATTAATTAATCAAAAGCATAATCCATTGCCTTATTTGTTGTGACACTAAATAATAAGCAATATACAGCATACTTTGTTTATAGTGCTACAATTGATCACCTATTGCCACATTTCGTGATTGTTACAGATAATATCTTTTGTGGAAATAGGGTAACTTGATTGATGTGGTGGAACTAAATATGGATATGCAGAAATAACTGAGAGTAATATAACAACAATACGAAACTTTAAGTAAAACAATTCTAAACTGTCTTTATGTTTATATGCAAAGATATCTGGTTAAAAGAGGCAAAACGCGGCGTTGAGTTCCGCTGCTTGAAAATGGAGAACAGAAGTGTAAATAGGGAACAGAGTATGTTAACACTAGGCTCCTATGTTCCCTCTGCCTACCCCGATAATTGCGTGATAGAGAGTGAAGCTAAAAATAATTAAAAAAAACTTCATTACGACTAATACCTCTTAACACTAGGTTCCCTCTACCTACTCTGCTGTATACGGCATACAGCGTGAAGCTGATTTAGTTACACTCTACTCTAGAAAAATATTTAAGTGTTCTCATACTTTAATGTTACATAAGTTAAATATAATTTTCTCATACATTTTCGAACTAGCACATCGAAAGATGAATTAGCCAAGTCTATAGGATGCTGGAATTTTAAGCTATTCTTATTCAAATGAGAGGAACCGATTCAAACAAGGGTCCGTACGGATCAGATGAGATTAGCATAAGAGCTTTTACACAGAGCCAAAGGTTATTTAACAGAAAACGATTTATAATAATAAAATTATATAAAGCAATTATTGTTTAAAAATGTAGAAAGTCTAATATTAAAAGAATATTATATAATAAGATGTTTTCGGGCTATAGGAACTAATACGATAGAAATGAGTTCAAAGTTCAATTAAAAGCACTCTATAGAATAATATTGAAAACGTTGTTAGATAAAATGTAGTGCTAGTCGATCTGTATGTTTTATATAGAAAAAAAAAATTAAGTAATTTTAATTTAAATAATTTTTACATTTTCCTTAGTACAAGACGTAGAAATTAATAGAGAGAATCATTAATGTGTAAATAAAATTTAAAAAAAATCAGCTTCACGCCGTATTCCGCACAGCAGGGTAGGTAGAGGGAACCTAGTGGTAAGACACTCCGTTTCCCACTTCCCGCCGAGTCCTGGAGGCATCAACTCAAAGAAATGAAAATATAAATATAAATAAATATTTCAGAAAAATGTAAGTAATTTTAATTTAAATAATTTTTAAATTTTCCTTAGTACAAGAAGGAGAAAAAACGATTAATTTGTTTACTATAAAAATACGAAAGAACAATTTTAAATACGATTGTATAGAAAAAGCTTTTTGAATAAAAAATAAAGAATATAGTTAAAGCAACTTTAATTAGATTATTTTCAAATACTTGGGTGCAAATTGAACTGAAATCGATATTTACCTTTTGTACTGAAGCTTATAGCCTCTTTGAATAACATTTGTGTAGGGGTTAATAGCGTATCAAGAGGTGAATTCACAATAGATAAAGTACTAGTTCAAGAGCATTCTTATTCAAATACGACTATTCAAACGAACGTGATATAATTGAGCCAGTTGTATTACCTAAGGAGGATCTTTATGAATATAATGAAGGCTTATTTAAGCTTACTTTACTTAGATGTCTGCAAATTTAAACTATGAAATATATTTTATATTTATAAATATATTTATATAGGCACACAGAGTAGGCAAATGGAACCTGAGAACCTAATATTGAGACCCGTTAAGACAGTTCCGTTCCCTACTTTCCTCTGAAATTTGAAGGCATTGCGAATTGGTGGCCTAACTCCACGCCACGCTTTGCCTCAATTCTAAAATAAGAAAAAGAAAAATATTAAATGTTCCATTTCTTCGAGGGGAATCGAATACCCTGTCGCGCTTACAGTCGCACGCTTGTGCCACTGCACTTCGACTGGCCTCATTTTAATATACAATGACATCATAAATTACCTCATAGTTAATTATCTATATAATAGTTATAAGAACCTAGAAAATGAAGACTGACAAACAAAAAAAAATTAAAAGCTGTATGCAAAACAAGTATTTAATCAAGTTATTCCCAATAAAAAGCAACCATGTTTTTAGTATCATTTGTTTACCGAGCTTATTCTTGTTGTTTTTGTGAGAATTTACGTAAGAAAAACGTACCTATCTCTTGTATATATATTTAATTTCGTCTCTACGTACATACACGCACACACACGATATGTAGATAGCTCCTTGCGGATGATCCAGAATGCTTAAGAGCGGGCGTCACGCGACGGTCATTTGTTAGAGCTTTCCTCATTTCCTTGCTATCTATGACGTGACGCTGGAGTAAATGCGTGTTTGCTTATATCTCTATCATTTAAATTTGAAATTAATATATATATGAACATAGTAATCACAATTTTTCTATAATTCTTCATCTAATTTGTTTTAGTTATTTGCTTCTTATTGTTCAGATTATTTTTTTTTGTTTTTTTTTGTTATAACAATTACAAAATCTATATTATTGTCAAGCTTAAATCATATATTTAGTAAGTTAGGTTAGAATAACAATATATACTTATGTCTTATGTATTCAAAGCGTATGAACGTACGAATAAACGTACCTTGAATAAATAAGTAACTAACATTATTCTTTTATTCTTTAATATTAATTTATGAGTATTGTATATTAAAAGTGACATTTATAAGCGTTAAGATAATTATATAAAAATGAAACAGAAGCAGAATGTTCGTCGAATTAATGAAATATCAAAAATAAAAACACGCAGAACAGAATAATATAGATAATTAAGAATATAAGGGCGCTACAGCGTAGTCGTAGTCGTATACAAACATATATTTCTTCTTATGACCGAAGCAAATCACGCAATGATCCGCACGAACACTAAGAATAAACAAACACAGCGTAATGACGAAAATTTACATTAGGCTGGCTTAATGTCGCAGAGCAATCTCATTCGGGCAAGGAAAGTGGGTAAACGGCGACCAGTGAACTGTGACCTTCGACGGAGATATTTCTGGTTGGCGCCTGACTAATTGGGGCGGCTCTCACTCGATGGTTTGGTGGCGTTGCTTGCGATGCTGGCACGATATAGTCGTTCCGAAAAGACAAATGTGCTGCATATCTCGAAGGCGGTGGCCCAACCTTGACATTCTTATTTAGACTAAACTTTTATGTAAGCTTTTGCTGCTTAATTAAGATCTATTATTAGTATGTTGAATTCAAATTTTAAATTTAATTCTGAGTGTACTTTAGTATAGTAGTTTAAAATTGTGTATAAGCTTGTGTAGAACGAGAAAGGCATTCTTCGTTCAATGCTGTTTAAGTTACTCAATTCTTTTAATTAGTAGCGTTTCTAAGTGAATAATGTAAGTTAATTACATTTTTGGACAAAAAATTTGAAAATAAACAAAAAAAATGTTATGATTTTAATCCAATACCAGTTTATAATTGATAATTTTAATTTAAATGAAATAATTATTAAAATGAAATGTGAAAAACTCTCAAGAATACTTTAAAAAATAAAAATAACATAGAAAAATTATAAAAATTTACTATGGAGAAAATATCACACATTCGTTCTTTACAATACCAATATTAACAAGTTTCACCGATATTGTGACGGGGCAAATTACCATACTGCTTTTATGATTTGTCGAAAAGGCATAACCATAAAAACTTTTACCGGAGGAAAGTAAACGCGCACGGTAACGCGCACGGTAACGTTAACAAGAAACTAAAAATTGATCAAACGTATAAAATATTCGTTTAAATGTTTATATAAAATCAGCTTCACGCTGTATCCCGCACATATCAGGGTAGGCAGAGGAAACCTAGTGTTAAGACACTCCGTTCTCCACTTTCTGCCGAATTCTGGAGGCATTGCGTGTTGAGTGGCAGAACTCAACGCCGCGCTTAACCTCAACACCAGAGCGAAGAAATGGAAATATAATTTTAATACAGATTTATTAAATGTTAATAATACAAAAAAAATATAAAGTAACTACATTTAAATACAAACTTAAATTTGATTAATATAATAGCATTAGCAAGATTGAGGTCTCTCATAAACAATATAACATCCTAGCACTTTAGCAGGCATCTGGCAATAGTCCAGTTTAAGTTAAATTAAGTACTTATTTAGTAAAGCACACCTAATATACATTAATTCTTTTAACTCCAGAAATTTATAATATTGAGACCAGCTGTAACGCAGTGGTACAAGGGTGCGACGCCAGCGCCGACGACGTGGGTTCGATTCCCACTCGAGAAAATTAAATATTTAATATTTTTTATTTTCCCGATTTCGTAACGAGGCAAATCGCTACGTTGAGCTCTGCCCCTCCACACTGAATATCTTCAGAATCCGACGGAAAGTGGAAACGGAAGTGTCTAAATGGAAACGGAGTGTCTTAACACTAGACTCTCAGGTTCTATATATAGAGCGCTAAACTAAAAAATATTTAATATATTAGACTCTATGTAAACATTTGCCTAAGTTTATAATTTAAATTGAGTTTTCTAAAAACTTCATTAACCTTCAAAACTCGTTATTAAAATCCGGTGACTTTATCTTCATGTTAATAAATTCATGTTCTTAATATTTGAGACATTTTTATTGTAGTTTCTATAAAAACTGCGGCTTTTGCATAAAGGGATTGCTTTAATTCTAGTTTTTCGACCTTGGCTATTAGTTTTATAAATTTTATTAAAAAATCAAAATGATATCAGCTTCACGCTGTATTCTGCTCTCAGCAGGGTACGCATAGGGAACCTAGTCTAGAGAGGAACTACTCGGGATACAACGTGAAGCTAATAGATAGACCTTCAAGATAATAAGAAATGAAATATATATTTTCTAGTCCAATTATACAGTTCACAGATTGTATAATAATTGAGAAGGCTAAACTTACCACTCATATTATATATGGAAACCATTCAAATGTTTTTAGTTCAATTCACCAGTGCTATGAACGGAATTGGCCATGAATTCCGATTATTCAATTAAGAACACGACATAAAACCTACTTTAGCACACGCAAAGAGTATTACACAAACCTATTTTTGTTATATTTCTTGTAATTACCGTGTAATTTAGTAATGTGATTAGAGAGAGTATAGAAAATATTTCTTACTTAGAATCTACTTCCTTTTTTTAAAGTATTGTGTGTTGAGTGGCGGAGCTCAACGCCGGGATTTTGCCTTGGTGCCTTGGTGAAAGTTAATATTAATAAATTATAATCCATTAGGATAGGAACCCACAACCGTCACGTTACAATCACACTCTTGAGCCGCTGCTATTAAGATGCTATTAAGATACAGAAAAAAAAATCACTTAGAACCAACTTCTCCATTTTCTAGTATCAAGTAAGAGTTAACCAATAAAGATAATATTTTATGATTTCTGTAAGCCCGATTTAAGAATCGGAGCTAACCTTAAAAAGTAAAAACTAGTTTCGTTTTATATATTTGGTCATTTTCCGTTTTAAAGTAAACGTTAATTTCTAGGCTAGGCTATATTTAATATGAAAATAATTTGGAATTTGAGGCCAGTCGTGGCGCAGGGTCACAAAGCGTGACTTTAAAACCGACTAATCCGTTGTGGGTTCGATCCCCACTCGAGGAGATGAAATATTTACTTAAATTTATATTTCCATTTCTTCGCTCTGGTCTCGAGGACAAGCGCGGCGTTGAGTTCTGCCACTCGACACGCAATACCTCCAGAATTCGGCAGAAAGTGGGGAACGGAGTGTCTTAACACTAGGTTCCCTCTGTCTACCCTGCAGTGTGCGGGATACAGCGTGAAGCTGATTTATTTTTTTAAATAATTTGGAACGAATGATATAGGTATAATTAATATTTCAACTGTGATATGAATGTTAATTGCAAATATAAATTGCCTCTCTAAATGTTTGTCAATTTCAGATTATCTAAAAATATGTTTTATTTTATAATCATAAATACCGTACAGGTTTATATAAATGACAAACAGAGCAAAAATTATGCATATTTGATTACTTATTTAGTAAACGTATAAAAAATTGACGTTAACGTATAAAACCAACCAGATCGGTTTCCAGGAGGCGCGGGTTCGAGTCCCGCTACGTTCAAACTTTTCTACGTTTTCTAAATAAGTATTTTTCTTTCCTAAGTGTGGAATAACACTTTAAAAATGTTAAAAAATATGCATATTTGATTGTTTATCTTAGTTTATATTATTGATGAGTCGGTCTGGTTTGGCTGGACATGATCCAGCTTTAAGTTATGCCACTCGGGTGAAAAGTGAAAAAGTAGTTTCATTTAATGTGGAGGAATTTAATCATTCAATGTCATTATACGATATGCTTATATAAGATTATTCATACAGTTAAATCAGGGAAAGAATTTACATATGTACGACCGAAATAAGGTTGCTTTTTATAGATCGTAATGTCGAAATGGCTCTACGAAAATATTACGTCCTATAATACTCTTCAAAATATGAATAACCTTGCATTCAAACTCTTTACCATAGACAAATAAATAAATAAAATATATTTTTTAAAATTTTGATATTATTTTTTCTACAGATAAAAAAATATTTTATATATATATATTCTAATATTCCATTAATGCTTGTCTATTCACATGATAACATCAATATTTCAAACCACAGGCCACCGCATGACTACGAATCGAAGAAAAAAAGGCCGAATTGGCTATTACCATATTTTTATATAGAGAAAACAATCAGAAAGTCGAAATCTTTGACCCCAGTGCGGTATGCGATAAACATACATATTTATATCAAACAAGTTAGAGAAATCGTATAGTCTTCGCGAGTAGTGGTGACCGTTTGACCTTGACATTTGTGAGGCAGGTGCTGGAACATCCGCCTGAGCTTTTGTGCTGTATTTTCACTTTTAACGCTTCACTATAGCTAAATAATAAATAAATAGCAAAAAAAAGACCTATAACATTTAAGAAAAAATCTATTTTGTTTATATTTTAATCAGGAAACTTTTACGGAGTAACATCAAACTTACATTAAAGATAATACCAGCTGTCTCTATAAATTTCTTGGTTTAGCCTTTGTTTCGTTATTAAATTGTTAGAATTAATTTAAATTCATGAATCGTCTTCACGTTTATTAATTACGTAAAGATGTTTACTAGAAACCTTTTTAAAATATAAAACGAAATTAATGTAATAAAGTATATTTATGATGATAAAAATAAAAAATAAAATTGTAGTTTATATATATTTAAAATGATAATTATCTTGAGAAAGTAATATATTTAACGTTTTTAAATTAAGAAACATTAAAGAGTAAAATGGAGATTCAAATTAGATATACCAGCTTTGTATCTAATAATTTCAAACGTTACATAATGAAATACCTCAGTCGTGATCTTAACTAGAAGTGTATAATATTATAACTTTATTTTCCTCTCAATAAGGCCACAATGGCCTCCGCTATCCCTTTCACTTGTATCATAATAATATACATATATATTAGAAAAAAGGGAGAGCTGTACTAGTGTAGAATACAATAATAATATATTTTATTTGTAAAAGGTCTTTTTTATATAAAAATGCTAAGTAAATTTATTCGATTAGTTCTACATATATATGTAAATTTGAATTATAAATAAATTGATACTTTACATTATTTATGTAAAATAGTAAGTAGCATAAATTTTTTAAATAAAATTATTTTTGTTACAGAGATTCTACGAGAGTTATGGCAAAAGTAACTATATTTATCACAGGAATGTCAAAAGTTTCAAATATATGTAAAAATCAAGAGTTCTTCCTTACCTTGTATATACCGTCCACGAGTTTAGTGAGTTCCTCGGTCTCCATAGCGAAAGAGTATTAGTAAACCAATTAAGAAAACAGTAAAAAAAGTTACACTTGATAAATCATCAGGGCAAAGTTATCACACGACAAATGATTTAAACTGCACCAACACAAAATTCACATTTCATTGCACAAAAGTCCAAGATTCGATATAACTCACAACACTTAAGAAAACACCACTGTCGACATCTGCAACAAAATAAAAACAATATATATAAGAAACATATTTAAATACGAGAAATCGCACTTATATTTTAATTCATTATTATTTTATATTTTATATATTTTTTATTAAAAAAAAACCTTAAACGAATTTATATAGAAAAAGTTATTATACAAAAAAAACAACTTTAGTGCCGCACCTGTATAAGATTTAAAAGACCGCGACGTGCGTCTACCGCGGTGGGAGCAAGAGTTGTTACTATCGCTCGACTCACTTGTATCTGCCTCCTGGTGTTTAGCAACATAGTGACTGGAAATGGACCGTTGATGTCTAAACCTTGTACTGTTAGGCACTTAATTGTTTGGATTTGTTGGTATTTGGGACCACATTTCGCCATATCTTCGGGTCAACGGCATACATTTCTTGTTTTTTTTTTTTACAATTCGGACATCAATATTTTCTTTTAATTTACAGTTATATTGATTGAGCTAAAAGCCTTTTTATGCTAACAATGTAATGAAGCTATTAGCACATACTTTTTTATGTAAATTTTAAATAAATAAATTTAATTTTAAATAGATATTGTAGTAAAATGACAAATAAAACGCGAAAAGGTAACCGTTTTGTGAGCTGCAACTTGGTGGCGTAAAATATTATTAAGCTTGTTACGAAATACTGTCAATGCCACAAGAGTAATTGCTAACATAAATGTTAGCGAGCAATTTGCGGCAAGTGTTACCTACACCTAAATTATTTAGACACAATCGTTTTTGATAACTCGAATATATAACGTTAATATTATGAATGTAAAAGTTTGTGAGTTTGTTTGTTACACTTTTACACAAAAACTACTGAACGGATTTAGATGAAACTTTACAATAATATAGCTCATACATCAGAATAGTACATACACTACTATTTATATAAGATTTGTATAATATAACAATAAGTTTTAGCTGGCGAAGCCGCGTGTGGACAGTTTGTTTACTATATATATTATATTATAACCTACACGTAATATTTTCTTTTTAGTCGTTTCGCTCTTGACCGAACGGTCGTCTCATGTAATTATGACCAAAATTTAAAACTCAGTAACAAATACATTAAATATATATACATATATCTATTCGTATCAGACACTTCACATTTCACTGCTTTCCAAACTTACGTAATATATTTTTAACATTTTTAAAGTGTTAAAATGTTTAAAGTTATTCCCCATTTAGGAAAGAACATACTTCATAAATAGCATTCTCTCTTGCCAGACGATAATTCTTAGTAATTATCTTTGGGTGGCGGAAATTTGTAAAAATCTCCCTACAGAGATGCTAACAACATAAATAAGTTGTAACAAGCGTATAAAAATTTCGACGTAGCTTGATGAGAACGTATGGCTTAGTGGTCAGATGGTCGCCTGGTCGATTCCCAGGAGGCGCGGGTTCGAGTCCCACTACGTTCAAATTTTATACGTTTTCTAAATACGTACTTTACGTAATATATATTTTGGTTATTTTACGTAAACGCCGTCAAAACGCCTAACTGAATTTACAATGTCGTTATAAAATTTACATAATCACGCAAGAGATGCACTCGCTAGATGCTAATCGTATGCATAGCTCGTCGCGACGCCTTAGTTCATTAAATACGAATATAATTCCCATCCGATGTTTGGTAAGAATGAACTTGTTATAAACTTGTTGCTTAATTAAAGTCTGCATGAACCTCGATCCTGGCAAATATTATTTTGAATTATACGAAAATATGAATAAATTGACGTGACTATTAATTATTATTACTAAAATATCTGCGCACCTGCTCATTGCTATTTATAGATATTGCGTTTTATATGCATATATTGAACTTAGATAGTATCATATTGAAATAGGGCCTCTGTGTGGCTTCGCCCGCTGGTACTACACAATTATTTATTTTCTCATCTGAACTAACTTTCATCATTTTATCATTTTAAATACAATACTCCTTAATTTTTTTAGAAGTAGCCACGTTCTGTGGACTTAAATTTGTTCAACACCGAAATGCAAGTAAATATTTCCAACATTTACTAGCGTAAAATTTTTAAAACACAAAATTTCGTTATGAGAATATACGATTTTTTTTGTATAGACACTGATATGATACTACATTATTATATTTATCTAAGCTTAATCCATGTATACATATACTTTTTTCATACTTAGAAATATCATGGTTCATGTATATTTCAAAGTATGAAAAAACCATATAAAAGTATAATTTTCTATAGTAAAAACTTATATTCAACCGCTAGTTAACCGTAGCGTGGAATAAATTAAAAAAAAATTGAGGTACCAGATTTTTAATACGTAGTTTCATGTATTTTTTCGTCATTTGCATATAAACTGATAGAAAGAAATAGCTTCATAATTTCTTGGTAATTTTATTTGTAATAATTTAAATTTAAATTAAGAAGAATATAAAATATACCTTATAATAAAGCATCCATATGTAAATAATATATATTGCACTTTTTAATTTAATACTAGTGATCTGTTCGCGGCTTTGCCTGCTTGAACTACTCTATTTTTTATTTATTCATATAGATACTTTCGTATTCTTATAACATTGTCACTTTAATGGCAATACATTGAAATACACTGAAACAATATACAGAAACCTAAAATTTTAGATAATTGTTATTCAATTTAACATTTAGTAGCACTTTTCCCGAACCAATTTAAATTTATATAAGTTTTTTTTTATGAACCGATTGAAATAAAACAAACAGTAAATGTTAAGTGATACTTACCAAGATAAACTAATGAAAACTGTATTTAAATTCAAGCCGTTTCTGAGATGTCAAACAAACAGATAAACAGACAAAAATGTTTAAAATTACTGTTTTGGGTTTTATCACATTGATAATAAGTATTACTAATTATAATCTTTCTTCCCTAATCTTATGTTACGATTTAACAAGAGTCTTTTTACAAAATTTAATCACATTTAATAAAAAATATCTTATTTAAACTAATAATTATAATAATATATTTAAATAAATTTTACAAACACTAGGACTAGCTCTCAGCGTATTCGTAACTCAGTTTTAAACAAGCGAGATTTGGCTCGCTGTAATCCGTTTATACCTTGCATGTGCAGTTGTGCACCCACGCGGGACTTCACTGAATGAGCCTCATACCTACATACTTCCCTCTCACTACCTCCTCGAGGCGTAAAGATACAAGTATTCGAGCACTTATTTTAGTTTGGACCCCCTTAGCTCGGATCGAACTTGCTTTATCCGGATTTATATTAAGCTGTCTCGTAAGTAACAACACGGATTTCCAAAGTGAAAATCGATCGACTTTTTCAATCTGTGAAGCCTTATAATATTTTCCTAGCTAAACCAAATTGTTCTAAAGTGTCTGTTCACTTTAAAAGTTTGGAAACTTGTGAGTCTCGATTGTCTTTTGAGTTGGAACAATTTGATTTTCATATCAAGGCTTATACGTGACTTTTGCGAGTGCTTGCCAAGTCGCCGGCCAAGTGTCGTTGTGTCATGTATTAGTGTAGTGTAGAGCTAGAGCAAAATGCTTGGTGTCAGTGGTGTCTGCATGGCGCTGTTCTGCTGACGAATCTTGTTACCGCAAATGCAGTATACGACTATTCTATGTTACTGAATATTCATATTCACATTCTTGTTTCGTAGCGCTACTTAGGTAAATCCAAAAGTGTCTTACAGGCATGATTTTCACATTTATAATAAATATAGTAAAAGGGAGAAATCCAGTTTTACTGAATAGACACAATCGTATTTTACCAAATACGATTGTGATAAAGATAAAGTTTTGAAATATTTATATGTGTAATTTTTTAAGCTTCTCGCTATATCGCTCATATAGAAAGAAGGATAGGCATAGGGAGCCTAGTGTGAAGACACTATTGCTCACTTTCCGCTGAATTATTGAGGCATTGTGTGTTGACTGGTGGAGATTAACGCCGCGCTAAACAATTTTGAATTATAAATCAAATCTAATTAAGTAATTTTTTATTTATTAAATCAAATCAGCTTCATGCTGTATCCCGCACACAGGAGGGTAGGCAGAGGGAACCTAGTGTTAAGACACTCCGTTTTCCACTTTCTGCCGAATTCTGGAGACATTGCGTGTTAAGTGGCAGAACTCAATGCCGCGCTTAACCTCGACTCCAGAGCGAAGAAATGAAAATATAAATCGAAGTATATATTTCATCTCGTCGAGTGGGGATTGAACCCACAACCAGTCACTCTTCGTGCCGCCGTGCCACAACTGGAATTTTGAATTATGGTAAAACAATTTTTGAATTATTCATATATTTTAATATAATATTAAATTAATATTAAGATCAAAAATCAATAGAACATAGACTGCACTAGAGACTGCACTACGACGCTGTCCGACAATGTGACAGTGCGCGCGGTGGGAATCCGTCATCTGTCAGCCACACTATGGACTTACCACTAATGAGATTCCGATACACTCGTGGGAAATACCCTATAGTGTAGTGTACTTGTGCATAATCCGTCATCGAAATGACTGGAGTTTGTTATTCAATTATTCAACGATTTTGATCGATATTGTTTACTCTTTTATGCTGCTCCGAACAATGACTACTTAATATGATTAATTATCTTTAAAAAGTTAAAATCTTTTGTTCGTAATGTTTTATGGCGATCATTGTTTAAAAATAAATGTTATTTTTCTCGTAGATCGTAGATTTGTGTTTATATCCAGTGGTTGAATTTTATTAGTTGATATCGATTTAATTTCTGTCATTCAACACCTAATAATGCCTCCATAGTTCGGGGGAAAATGGGAAAACGGAGTGTTTTGACATTAGGTTCCCCACCCAGGTGTGAGCGGGATATAGCGTGACCCTAAAAAAAATATAAACTGATACAAAATGATAAGCAATATGAACCCTGAACCCTAATATAAAATTTTGTATGATGTTCCGGTCAACAAAAAGCAATTGGTTTTTACCAAACTATTGAATAGCCACTCAGGAGCGTGCCTCCATTGAACACTTTAATCCGTTCTGGGGCGCCAGATATTACTCGCCATAGATTGCTGTATTGCGTGTGTGCTATTGACAGTTGCAATTATATAATTTAATTCCTTAAAAGTACCTGCTGCTGCTGTGTTATTTAAATTTCGAACCGATCAAACCAATTCTGCAGCGAAAATAAGGCTTATTTAGTGATAAATTATTTTGTGAGAGTCGTTAAGTGTTTTTTGGTATTTTTTTTAAGGTTTATATGATAAAAAGTTATGTAAATATATCTATATAATATTATGAAAGTGATAGTTTGTAGGGGGCGATGCTTGTTTCATTATTACCCAAAAACTGAACGAATTTAGATGAAACTTTACAATAATATAGATTATACATTAAAATAAAATATAGGCGTAAAGATTTTGTATAAATTGGCATAATATAACAATAAGCTTAAGCAAACGAAACCGCGTTTGGGACGCTAGTATAATACAAATATAAGAAATAGTAAGCGTTTTCATAGTAACCAAATAAAATATATAAAATCTCTTTTAATAGTTAAACTCCTTACATACATTTTTCATTTGTCAACTAACTATAGGAGGGTCAGTAATGTCTGATAAATACGAAGTTGCCGTCGGCTCAGGAAATAGTCCTTCAAAACGAGACGTACCCACATAAACTTATTACGTAATTGGGGTTTAGTCGAGTTCAGGGTATTATTTCCTAGATACCTTACAAAGTTGTGATAAATATACAGCAGCTTGAATTATTGACGATGTACTAAGTTGGATCCTTGCATCTTGGAAGTTAAAATAAAATCAGCTTCACGCTGTATCCCGCACACAGCAGGGTAGGCAGAGGGAACCTAGTGTTACGACACTCCATTCCCCACTTTTTGTCGAATTCTGGAGGCATTGCGTGTTGAGTGGCAGAACTCAACGCCGCGTTTAACCTCGACACCAGAGCGAAGAAATGGAAATATACATTTAAGTAAATATTTCATCTCCTCGAGTGGGGTTTCGAACCCACAACCAGTCGGTTTTGCAGTCACACCTCGTGCCGCTGCGCCACGACTGGCCTCAACTCAACTCAACTCTTGGAAGTTAACAATTCAATTATATGATCTCACTTCACTTTATACTTATTTATTTATATTTTTACAAATTTTGTTGTGGGGCTAGTAGTGGCGCAGAGGCACAAAGTGTGACCAACTGTGAGGTAAATGCGACATGTTGTGGGTTCATTTACAGTGTGAAACTATAAAAACTAATTTTGTTATTAGATGGCATGAAATTTTTATTTAAAGTTATATTTTCATTTCTTCGCTTTGGCATCGAGGCAAAGTGCGACGTTGAGTTCCGCCACTCAACACGCAATGTTAGATTTCTACGAAAAGTGGGGAATGGAGTGTCTCAACACTAGGTTCCCTCTGCCTACCCTGCTGTGTGCGGGATACAGCGTGAAGCTGATTATTGGAAGTAACTTTTAAAATTTAGTAAGCCCACACACAAGTTTTGGTGAAGTTTGAAACACCACACCTAGACCGCTCTAATCCGTGCAGGAGGGGCCGAGTCATTAGCTACCACTGATTGCTACAGTTTGCCGGATATCCGATGTGCGTGCGAGCGACAACTGAAATAGTATTGGAATATGCACTTGCTTTTATTGTATGGAAGTGGCCACGACTGAGTGGTCTCCCTTTCATTATTCACTTAGAGTTTTGTATAGAAAATTCTGTATTTTGTTGCTTTTATGGGCTAAGTAAGAATGGTTTATAAGGATTAATAGTAACTTATAAATTATTAGATATTTTTTGATGATATATGCTATTTCTTATTTTTCATGGTTAAGGTTTTTTATAACCCTTATAAGAATCGTTTTAAGCCCTTTTACGAACCATCCATCTGTCTGTCTGTTAAGAACCTTTATCTCAGGAACGGTTTGAGATATCAAATTTAAATTCAAACCATATATACTCAGATCTACGGTCCCATGATTTCCTTAAATTTTTTTTCTACATTTACTTAAAAAAATATAGCCGTTTATATCGCAAATAAACGCATATTTCGACACTACAAAGAGAATCAAAATTAACAGGGGTATTTACCCCTGCCAAATTTCATAATTCTATGGAAATCAGAGTTATTTACCTAGAATTATGAAATATGGCAGCTAGCATCTACAGGAGAGATAGCTTAGGAAAAAATCTATACATTTTTTGTTAAATCCTAAAAAATTATAGCGTTAAAGGGGGGTAAAATTTGATGTTAAAGCAAGTGAGATATGAGATGAAAGGGTTCTAGCAAGATAATCTAGAATTTCAGAAACTCGAGACCTCCAGCCAATTTTTGTACGGAACCCTCGGTGGGAGAATCTGACTCGCACTTGTTCTGTTTTTTTTTCTATAATATAATCCCATACTACATACGGTAAAAACAATGTTTGAAAGCACCAACGGTGAAGAGTTGAAAGCCAAAGAAAAAGCTTTTAGTGCTTTTACATGCAAAAGTGTATGTTTGCGCGCGAATTCTCTAAGAGGCATTGAATAGATTTCAATAATATACTCAAAATCTAAAATTTTATATCGTAAAATTTAGTTCACGAACAAACACATTGTTATTTAAAAATAAGTTTTCAATAAGAATATAAAGCTAAGAATAGAGATATACCGTTGCGCTATGTATATGGATACCACAACCAAAGAACTTCTTTGTCACATTTGCTTGTATGAAGGTAATCTACGCGATTCCTTAAAGGCTATTACTACTATGACAACAAAGCCGTATATTGTTCCTTCTTTTATATCCCGATGGATTTCAATACGAATCCGTCTCTTGAAGCAGTTAGAGGAATAAAGGAACCTTTGTGGTTTCTAATATAGGCACAAAAAGAAACTAAAGTAATAGCTTAACTATTGCTACCAGCTATACTAACATATAAAATATTCTGTTAGTTTCTTTTGTGTGGAAACGGAGGTATATAGTACGTATGTTGTACGAGTCGACTTTGTGTTGATGTTATCACTTGTTTGGAATGTTGTTTTTGGTTATTTCTGCTCGTTCTGACCAGATACTTTCACTCTTGATTAGCTACATTTCCTAAATATGATGATAAAATTCAAAATCTTATATTATTAACGAAAAGAAAGTTATTATCAATTAAATGTGTATTTTTTTTATTTTATATGTTAAATTTTGAACGTTTGTATTTTTTTAATAAATTTTCTAATTTTAATATTCGTTATATAATATTAAAATATGTCACTTTCTCTTATATTTACTCGTATAAAGTTTAGATATGTATACATATTTTTTCAGCTTTCTGGAACAATTCTTGAGGCATTGCGTGTTGAGTGATGAAACTCAACGCTGCGCTTTGCCTCGACACCAAAGCGAAGAAATGAAAATAATAAATATTCCATTTTCTCAAATGGGAATCGAACCCACAACCTGTCGCGTTTACAGTCACACGTTTGGCTCCTGCGCCACGACTGGCAAAGTTAAGATATGAATTAATTTTAAGCTCATAATATAAACACTACATAATTAAGCTAAAAATATGTTAGAATTAATTATAACAATAGATTTTGTTATATTGTTTCAGAGATACAGAACATATTTTTATTTTGCGTTATAAAATAGTTCTCGCAAGTGAGCTTTCAAATTAACGTCGTGTGAATAATGCAAGGACAGCAACTGTGCTCTTAGGCAACGTGACGTGTGCGTATAATCTTGTATACAAAAGTTTTAAAGTATATTATTAAAATATAATTATACTTTTTTTCAACTTCCCGGTGTATCTCGCAAGTGGTATGCAGAGAGAGCCTAGTGTTAGGACACTCCGCTCCCCACTTTTCGTCGAATTCCGGAGGCAATGCGTTTTGAGTGGCAAAACTCAACGCCATGCTTTGCCTTGTTACCAGAACAAAGAAATTAAAATATTAATAAATACAAATTTATCAGCTTCACGCTGTATCCCGCACACAGCAGGGTTGGCAGAGAGAACCTAGCGTTAAGGCACTCCGTTCCCCATTTTCTGCCGAATTCTGGAGGCATTGCGTGTTGAGTGGCAGAACTCAACGCCGCGCTTGTCCTCGATACCAGAGCGAAGAAATGTAAATATAAATTTGAGTAAATATTTCATCTCCTCAAGTGGGAATCGAACTCAAAACCAGTCGGTTTTACAGTCACACTTTATGCCCCTGTATATTATTAATATTGAATTGTTAAAGAAAACTGTAACTGTAGGTATCAAGTAGGTAGTAGGTATAATCAAAGGAAAAATTTCAAGACTTAGGAAATCATATAAAATATCTAGCAAATAACATCATTTAAAAGGTTGATGCAAAACAACCAGTTTCTTCTATAAAATAAAAAAAAAAAAACTAAATGCACTGGTATAAGATTAATAGCATTTCCTTAAAACGAGTCTGATACTGGCAACATTTCCCGGTTCTTAGAAAATAAACGTAGGAAATTGAAATTGAATAAATTCTATTTATTTTAAATCAGTTCTTATACGATTTATGTGCCTTAATCAAAGCTGTGTATCCGCTATAGAAGTATATGACAGTCAAAAGATAAGATTTTTTAAGTATTTTTAATTGCAATACAAAATTAGTAAAACACAAAAAATATTGGGGGCCAGTTATAGCGCAGAAGCACAAGTTTGTGACTGTAAACGAGACTGGTTGTGGGTTCAACCCCCACTGGAGGAAATATTTTTTTTATATAAATTTATATTTTTTTTTCTTCGCTCTGCTGTCGAGGCAAAGCGCGGCGTTGAGTTCCGCCACTTAACACACAATGGCTCCAGAATTCGTCGAAAAATGAAGAACGAAGTGTCTTAGCACTAGGGTCCCTGCCTACCCTGTCTGCGGAATACAGTAAAGCTGTTATTATTAGCGTAGCAAGATGTATATTGAATACGACCCTCATGTCATTTATAAATTGAACACATATTTTTAAACTGAAAAGCAAAACCCTAGGAGTCGTCATCAATAAAATTAAATGCTACAGGTCTAGACGATCACCAATCACAATTTAATATTTACTAAACTTTTTAACTAAAACGGCACCAACCCCCGACGTGATGTGATACGATTGCTCAATTGGCGAGAAATTGCGACGCGAGTAAGCTTCCGGAAAATTGGCGATATCGTTAATATTCACCCGAAACCGGTGGTTCACGTGGCGACTACAAATAACGAGAAGACAGCCCCATAGATTTATGTTCTGTCGTTTTAAGTGATATATACGCTGGGCCCGAGATATCGACGTATCTCAAGTAAATGTTTATAGCGAAAGGAAATCTTAAACACGATCTGTAGATAACTGATTGGATTGATCTTCTCATAGCTAGAACAAAGCTAATAGTAATGTAAATGGGTCTTGTAAATTGATATAATTAGTAGTGCTTAGTACTAATTTATAGGTGAATAGGATTTCTAGATTTGAATTTTGTATTTAAAATGTGTTGTTGATGGTTCTTTTTGTGATTTTCTTAATGTGAAAGGAGATGAGTTTAACTGTTTAACTTAAGTAATTGATTTGAAAATAATTTATTACTTATTGTTCAAGTAAATTGAGGTCAGAAGTAACACAGGGTCAGCTTCAATGCCACAGTCGCGTCAACCCGACAGGTTGTGGATATCGTGACCACACGAGGAAATGAAATATTTATTGTCTTAGATTTACACAGTGTCTAGGTTCCCAGGTTCCCTCTGCCTACCCTACTATATGCGGGATACAGCGTGAAACTAAACAAAAAAAAAACAAGAAAAGAAAATTACTGCTACTTATAAGTTTTTGAACTTGTTTAAATAAATACTTTTAATTATCATTTATATACGATTTTTTTATATGACATTGAAAAAACTTACCCTACCTTAATACCTGTACATAAGGTATAAATAGATTTATATATTTCCAACCTAATAAATCTCAGAGAATAAAAAAGAAAAAAATATACTCTGGATGTCAAATAAATAACGTTGGTTAGCTCCAACAGAGTTGACGGACGCTAAAAATTATAAGCTGCTGTGTAATTTAAAAGAGAACAGGAAATATTTACGCTGGTCCCATAAATATACGATATCTTGACAAGGCGGTAAGAGGTTCAGGTACCTACATTTAAGTAAGGTTCCTTTGCGTTAAGCCGTTTGTACGGAAATTGGCGACAAAAATATTCCGGTCATGTAAAAGCTCCCTTGTTGACACGCTGGGGAAGTACACGTTTCGCCCTACAATTCTTATGAGGAGGAGGATATCTGGTATTCTGTTAATAAAGCTATATGATGTATAGCTGTAATAAGGTGTTGAAGCGTGATCGTATTATTTATATGAAGATAAGAAATAATATTATTAACGATAATAGCAATTTACTTTTACTTATTTAACGTTACAAATTATTTTTTGTTTTGTAAAAGTTGTCACAAATTTTTACTTATTATTTTAATTATTTTCACCTAAAACGTCAGATAAAAGATATCTACTGGGATTAAGATACGCTAACAATTATAGTTAGTAAAATCGACAATTTTTCACAATATAAGAGAAAATTGAGAAATTTGAGGCCGGTCGTGGCCCAGAGGGACAAAGTGTGACTGTAAAATCGACTGGTTGTGGGTTCGATCCCCGCTCAAGGAAGTGAAATATTTATTTACATTTGTATTTTCATTTCTTCGCTCTGGTGTAGAGGCAAAACGTGGCGTTGAGTTTCGCCACTCAGCACGCAATGCCTCCAGAATTCGGCGGAAAGTAAGGAACGGAACTCTAATACTAGGTTCCCTCTGCCTACCCTGCTGTGTGCGGGATACAGCGTGAAGCTGAAAAAAAAATAATAATACCAACAATCAATACGCCAATATACATAATTTTAGCAACACTTTCTTGAATATAAAGGAACAATATACGACCTCAATATTATCTAGATGGTTGTCATTTCTTTAGACGTTTTTTATACAAAATGTTTGCCATTTCACGTCAATAGCTGTTGCGTGCGTGGCCTCCCTTATCTTGTAATGGCTGATGCGTATTATGGCTTCATTTTCTACAAAATGTTGACACGTAATACTGAAACTTTATTAAATAGATTATTCTAGAAATAGATAAAGATTAAGTACCAGAGCGAGGAAATGAGAATATTCATTATTTCATTTCCTCAAATGGAAATCGAATCTATAACCTGTCATGTTTACAGCCACACGCTTATGCGCCCCCGCGCCACGACTGGCTAAATTTTATGACACTTACTTATTTAATTTTAAATGTTCTTAAATTAAAAAATAAGTAATTAGTTTAAAAATTAAATAAAAATTAAAATGTTAAGAACATTTAAATAATTCTTAAATTATGCTAGATCTGGATAATTGCGTAAGATATAGACATATAATCATAAATCTCCATCGACAATATCTTTATTATGTGAAAGTTAAATTCATTAAAGATAAAGGAATGTATCTCAGCTGTTTTGTAATAAATACGTTACGCTCTATAAATAGATATAATAGTTGTTTAATGAAAGTATTTTTACTTAAAAAAAATTAAAAAATAACTAACAATTGTGGGGTAGCGGCACAAGACTGACTGAAAACGTGACAGCTTGTGGGTTCGATTTCCACTCGAGGAATAGAAATATTTAATATTTTCACTTTCTTCGCTGTGGCATCAAGGTAAATAAAGCACGGCGTCGAGTTCCGCTACACAACACGCAATGTCTCCAGAATTCGGCAGAAAATAGAGTACGGAGTGTTATAACACTGCTGTGTACGGGATACAGAGTGAAGCTGAGTAAAAAAACCTTTAGAAAGAACTAACAATTGTTGCTAACAAGCAATTATTCGATAGTAGAGACCAAAGAAGATAAAAACACTAGGCTAAAAACCACCATAATGTATAGTTAGAATAACCTTATTGTCTTTTCAAATCCAATTTTCATTTAATTCAGAACGTGAACAAGAAAGAATAAAAATGTTACAAAACCTAATTAGAGAATACATCCATTGAATGTTTCATATGCAACGGCATTAGAAAACACAATTTTACGATATAATAACATGTTTTCTGCAATGCTGGACTCGCTTTATTTGTATAAATATGTTATGTGCTGCTTTGTAGAAGTACATTAAATATAAAATTTTCTTGATATTTATTGTCTTTGTGTTTATTTTTTATAAAACCTGTACAATTTTAGGGTCCCGTATCTTTTTAAGAAAAAAGCAACTATTATAAGATCATTTTGATGTCCGTCTGTATGTCGGTTTGTCGGTCTGTCAAGAGCGTTTATCTCAGGAACGCTTTAAGATATCGAGTTGAAATTCAAACCATGTAGACCTAGACCTAAAAAAAACTAGTTTATACATTTACTTAAAATAATGTATATATATGACCGTTTATATAGCAAAACACATGTATTTCGACATTATAAAGGGAATCAACACTAATAGGGTACTTCTGGTTGATTGAGGATTCAAAAAATAATAGCCTTAAATCGGGGGCAAAATTTGGATAAGCTCATGTGAGGTATCAGCCTGAATTTCAGGAAAAGCTCAATATCTATAATTTTTGTACGAAACCCACGGTGGGTGAACGTAACTCGCGATTGTCCGAAGTTTAAACAAGGAATCATTCAAGGCAAAACAATAATAATAATACACGTTGAGGCCATAATGACACAGCGGTACAGTATATGACTGTAATCGCGACGACTGTGAGTTCAATTTCTACTAGGTGGCATGAAATATTTTCATTTACTTGCAAATTTGGGAGAAAAGTGGGGAACGCAGTGTCTTAACAATAGGCTCCCTTAGTATATTGCTGGAAACCACGTGAAGCTATAAAACGTAATAGAATTTAATATTTAGTTCATAGTAAATAAACATTTAGAAAATGTTTATTTAGACGATATTAAAACAGTTTAAAACAACTGTTGTGGAAAATCTTATTAAGGGCGTTAAAGTTCATAGCCCCCGTAACTATGTGGATAGCGTTTTTCCTCATTAGGAGCTCTCTCCAGCTTTAATAACAATGTGTAAGAAAGCCAACATACTTGAAATATGGCCGCATAGTTTCTTATTTATTATATATAGTAATATAACATAAGCCAATGTGTTTATGTATAAAAACCGGTTAAGTGCGAGTCGGATTCGCCCTCTGAGGCTTTCGTATCAATTTCAGAATGTACATCAACGTATTTATGTACAAACTATAAAAATTGACATACTTAATTTTGTGGGGTATTAAAACTAACTAATTAATACAAAAAAGGTATAATTTTTCACGTCGTTTATTTGTATTTTAAATTCTAGCTTGATTCCAAATTCCATAACTGCAGGTTCAAGGGTATATATAGCTTTTAGTTACACGGCGTATTTCATACAAAATACAATAGAATCGATGCATAAATGCTCTCTTGATTGCGTTAATTTCGAAGTTTTATTGCGTGCTTCAAGGGTCCATAAACCTAAATACCTTCTGCTTGATACATCTACGCGACCTCGAGGTCTTGACAAACAGATAGACGAACAACAACATCATCCTATAAGGATTCCGTTTCAACTTTTTAAGGTTCGGAACCCTAAAACACAAGACTAAATATTTTTTAAAATAAACATAAAATTGGTATTGATTTCAGTATCGAAAGCTAAGTAAATTGAGTTGTTCCCCTATCCCATAAGGCGTTACTTTCATTTATTAGAGAAGAAAATGGATGGTCGGCGACGCTTGCATTAATAGTATCGCGACCCTCCATTTTTCTTTTTGTATCGCTAAGGCCGTCAGTGACGGAGCTTTTTGTCTTTAATGTACACACCTTAAAACAAAAAAGTTAAGAAAACAAAAACAAATCTTTTGTTTCTTAGCAATTAGTGTTAACTAAAAATGTTCGTAAGAAATCTTAAGAATCTAGTTAATTTTCATTCTTTAACGATATTTTTTTAATATGTGTACTTTTTACTTTGAAATATATGGATAAGTCTTTTTGTATTTTTATTTGCTTGCTTGCGCATACAAGGGTGTTGCTTGGAGTTACAGTCCGTACTTAATACATGTATGCCGTTTGTTGTATAAAATCAGATTCACGCTGTATCCCGCACACAGCAGGGTAGGCAGAGGGAATCTCGTGTTAAGACACTCCGTTCCCCACTTTTCGCCGAATTCTGGAGACATTGCGTGCTGAGTGGGGGAACTCAATAGCGCGCTTTGTCTCGACATCAGAGCGAAGAAATGAAAATATAAATGTAAATAAATATTTCACTTCCTCGAATGGGCATCTAACCCACAACCAGTCGATTTTACAGTCACACTTTGTGCCTCTGGGCTACGACCGGCCTCAATACTCTATATTCTATACCTTAACGCTGCCTGGAAGAGATCGTTGTTTTAGCGTTAAGGTCGCCTCTTGTATATCGTTTTTTTTCTGTTACCTATTTTATTGTTATTTTCTTGATAGGTGTACAGTGAAGAGTATTATTATACACATATAATAAAACAGTCCTTGTAGTATTTAGAGGCATTTTTTATTATACTATTTCTTATGAAGTATATTTAATGTTGTAATCATGCATTTATATATGGGCACCTAGCCCATACAACACACCTATATACAATACCGGTCACGAACAATCATAATATTTCGTACTGTGACAGAAATGCAGTCACAAGGAATTTTTAAATAAAAATATGAGGATTATTCATCTGCGATGAACGTTTAGTGACGTGCAGTGGTTTTGTCATCTGACATTTATGTTAGGATGAATAACACCATCGCTTAAGCACTTTTAATATACACACATACATTGAAGATACAGTCGTGGCGCAGTGGCACAAGCATGTGACTCTAAACGCGACAGGTTGTGGATTCGATTCCCACTCTATGATATGAAATATTTTATATAATATTTTCATTTATTTATTTTATTTATTTCTTAAGGCTCAGCGCTGAATTATGCCATTCAACACGTAATACTTTTGGAATTTGGTAGAAAGTGGGGAGTGGAGCGTCTTAACACTTGACTCCCTCTGACTACCCTGCTACATATAGAATATAGATGATGATGATGTTGGAAATATATTTATATACATTAAGAACGTAGTAAGAGAGAGGGGTAGTAATATTTGGGGCAAACGGTGCAGAAATTATAAGCCTGGGGCATAAATATAAAATGTTGTTTGGTAAAATCCCCACGTACAGCCTTGGAAGGTAAACAAAGTCTACTTGTCTGTCGGTTATTCATCCTCTATCTCTTTCGCTTAAATAAGATACTAACGAAGGATTTAAGAGCATATTTTAACATGTTTTTGGATCCTTAGTATCATCTTCATCAAGAGAAAGAGATAAAGGAAGAGATAATTCCAGCGAAGAACAATAATTTAATAAAGAAAAGAATATAATTTATTGTTGTGTAGATACTATTTTGACTACCCCGCTAAGGTTAAGCCATGATGCCTAAAAAAATAAAATTTTAGTAACATCCATACCCATTATTTCTATTTATGTTTTATGCATATAAATTTAAGCTCTAATCTCTGCAATTCAGTTTACAGCTAAAAATATCATTGGCTTATATTTTTATTTTAAACTGCGTTTGAATATAAAATGGACTAAAGGATCATCGGATAAAATAAACATCCGTAATTGGCCAGTTAACGGGTATATAAACGTACGGAATATGATAGGGCTTGATGATGCAAATTATCTTTTTTTATTTCAAGATTAACTACCTATAAGCCAGTCGTCGCGCAGGGGCATAAGTTGATGACTTTAAACGCAACAGGTTTTGGGTTCGATTCCCATTAGAGGAAATATATATTTTTTAACATTTTCATTTCCTTGCTTTGGTAACAAGACAAAGCGCGGCGTTGAGTTTTGCATCAATTCTCGCCTTGCGGCACAAGGCTAGAATTGACTCAAAGAAAGGTAAATTTGCGAATTTGGTTCAAAGGTTCTTATAATATTGTACCTAAAAAACCTAACTTCGTAGTGTTGGTAGATACAAGGTAAATCATGTGCCGAAAACGAGGGGCCGGGCTTAATCGTAACTTATGTTTATAGGTGCCGTTATGTATAACGATTACACCGTAGGCTCTGTCTGGTGTTGGTAAAATGTCGACAATGGAAGCACTTAGAGTCGCTTAGACTGAATGTAGGTGATAACATTATTTTTTTTATCGTATATTATTACTATGAGCCTAAGTAAAGGTCATCTAGGTCTAGAGACTGTTTCTTTATTCTTACTACTAAAAACTACAATTTTACAAAATTTTGTTCAATGGGACACAAAATACAAATTTTCCGATACATATATGGAACGCGGAAATTGAGGCACAAAGTGTGACTGTAAAACCAACTGATTGTGGGTTCGATCTCCACTCGAGGTGATAAAACATTTACTTGAATTTATATTTCTATTTCTCCGCTCAGGTCTCGAGGCAAAGCGCGGCGTTAAGTTCTGCCACTCAACACGCAATGCCTCCAGAATTCGGCAGAAAGTGGGGAACGGAGTGTCTTAACATTAGGCTTCCTCTGGCTACCCTGCTGTGTGCGGGATACAGCGTGAAGCTGATTTATCTGTTTTATTTGATTTATGTACGGAACGGTAGTTAGTCTATTAGTACGTGTTGTGTTCCAATAACAATTGTTATATTAATAGTCTATACAGTCCATCCTGATATCACATTCACATTCTAACAGTCCGTTCCACTTATTTCTTGTTATTTCCCTTGTACGATATCAACAAGTTTAAAATATTAAAATTTAAAAAAAAATCCAATATTTCTATTCTAAAATCAAAGGTTTAAGCCACGTAACATCAGCTTTTAACGTAGATACTACTTAAAGTACATCAAAATTGTTTAGAACTTATCGACGAACTCTCAACGACTTAAGTACTCATTCTCCTCAAAATGCTTACAACGGTAAAAGCGTAGATGCTGTGAAGTTAAAGGCTAATGCTTCGACCGTATCGAACATTAGGCTAGACAAGCATCAGACATGTATGTAATAACGTAAGGAGATTGTTGGTTTTCCTTCGTGTTATATTTCTTTTCATATATTCTGTTTGTTTAGTGATAAAGCATTTATTCTATTTGATTTGTGTTCACAAAATTCAATTATTTGCATTGATATTTGAGCGACGAAAATATCTATAGAAAATGTTTACTTAGAAGAAAAAAATCTTAATTATTTGTACGTTTTGCTGAAAAAAATATAGTTTTTCTACTACTACCTTCTTTTACTACTACTTTTCTAATTATAGTTTTATTACTCAACACGCAATGCCTCCAGAATTCGGCGGAAAGTGGAGAACGGAGTGTCTTAACACTAGGTTCCCTCTGCCTACCTTACTGTGTGCGGGATACAGCGTGAAACTGATCATTATAACAATCGTAAGCTATTATCTAAAAATATTGCTCAGAAACAAAGACAATGAGTTTTAATTCCAAAGCAAAAGCGACGTTATATTTACGAAAATGTAACATACGAAGAAATCACAGAAATATTTTTCTTATTTACCGGACAGCAGTAAGCTTAGTGTGCTGTCTCATCATATCACCTTACTAATGGACAACAGTGTCAAGGAAATAGGGTTTTATAGCAACTAGCATTTGAAACACGTTTCCAAGTTAATGTAATGCATGGACTGGGATTTTCTTTTTCATATTATATGGTTGAATTTAAAGTATATCTTTTGCTATGGTTTGTTTATACTGAATAGTTTATGGGGTTTATATTAGATTTTTCTTTGTATAATGTTTGATATTGTGAATTAGTTGAGGTTGTAAGTTTCTAAATATGTATATAGGCATTTTTGTAGTTATTTAAGTAACATTAAGTTAAATAAGTTATGAAATTTATAAATGAATAAATATATTTATGTTAAAGAGAAAAATTATCTATTTACTAACATAAATTAAAAAACATAAATCAATATTTTAAGAGGGATTCGATCCCACAAATGCGGCGTTGAGTTCCGCCTTCTCAACACGCAATGTCTCCAGAATTTGGCGGAAACGGGGGAACTGAGCCGCCTACCCTGTTGTATATATGTATACGTCAAGCAACAAAATATTACAATTAATAAGTACGATTGATTTAATTAAAAAAAGAATTTCTTATTAAAATATAGCAACAAAACCACAAATAAAATATGGCCGAACTTCAAATATCAATAATTCACAAATTAGCATTTAATTATTTGTGGTATACACTACCGATTCCGTTGAATATTGTATGGCGGTGTTGGTGTGAACTGTATTGTCTGTAATTGCATTGTACTGATGGAATTAATGTTTGTGCGTAGCCGTCGAGGCGTCGCGTCGCGTCGCATACATCCGATTAGTGGAACTGTTACGGTGAAGGAATGCTTTTTGTTTTGTTTTTCTTTTTTAGTTTCACGTTTTATTCCGCACACAACTGGGTAGGTAGATCGAACATAGTGTTAAGGCACTTTGTTTCCCATTTTTCGCCAATTTCTGGAGGTTTCTGTTCAGTTGTAAACTTAACGCCTCCACACTAGAGCGAAAAAAATGGAAATATTAAATATTTTATTTCCTGGAGTGGGAATCGAACCCATAACCTGTTGCGTTTACTATCACATGACTCAAATCAATTATGTTCTTCCTATAAATTACTTTGTTAAATTACTTTATGTAATCTTTATTGTTTACAAAATTTTAAAGAATTTAAGTTCTTTTCTTTACGGCTTTTTTTATCCCGCACACAGTAGGGCAGATAGAGGGAACATAGTGTTAAGGCACTCTGTTTCCCATTTTTACAAAATTATGGAGGTATTGGGTGTTGGGTGGTGAACTTAACGTCGCGTTGTACCTCGACACTATAGGGAAGAAAATGGAAATATTAAACATTTAATTTCCTCGAGTGGGAATCGAACCAACAACCTGTCGCGTTAACAGTCAGTCACATTGCGCCACGACTCAAATCTTTATTGTTTATAGACTTTTAAAGAATTTAAGTTCTTTTCTTTACGGCATTCGAACGTGTCAGCTGATCGCAAATAACTTTGGCAATTTAAAGACTTTTAGTATTGAAGTCAGTTAGAGGAATTTCAATATACGAAGATTTTTTAGAATTATTTTTAGGACCCATGATAGATATAGGCAAAAAATATGCTTGGCAGTAGTAACCACTTAATAGTATAATAGTACAAGAATAAATAAAATAAATGTTCTTATAATATCTTAAACATACCTTGTTTATCTGTAAGACTTGATTTATTTCGCAATATCTACATATGTATTTATTTTTAGGTCACAGAATTGCTATTGTAAATGTCTAGAACCGTCCTAGCATTTCTAGTACCAAATTATACTAAATTATATGCCTAATAATATTGCAGTGATCTTAATAATTCTAATATTACAGTTGTAGGACAATAGTAGTAGTTGTTAGCTCTGTTGAAATTTATAAATAGTTTGAGGTACGGTACATATGTTCAAATTTAAAATTAAATTAGCTTCACGCTGTATCCCGCAAACAGCAGGGTAAGCAGATGGAACCTAGTATTAACTCCCTTTCCATTTACCACCGAATTTTAGAAGCAATGGAGTGTTGAGTAGCGGAACTCTACGCCGCACTTAGCCTTGACACTAAAGAGGAGAAATGGAAATATAAATTTTAAAAAATATTTTATTTCCTCGAGTGGGGATCGAACCCACAACCACAGCGTCACAGCTTATGTTCCTGCACCACGACTGGCCTCAAATTAAAGATTTCAAACTTAAAATATAACAAAACAAATTTACTTTTTTGTGTAGTTTATTTGTAATTTCAAACATCAAATGAGCGCTATTAATAATAATCAATAAATAGAATACATCAATTCAGTAACCAGTAAAATTAGAATTTTGCCGAAACTGTGTGTAATTTGTGTTTGGAAGTGTATTTTCCGTGCGGCTGTAATCGGCTTAAGAGAGGAATGGCCACAACGGACGTGCCGAGCCTATAGGACACCACATAGCCCTTACTTTTGAAATACGATCTTACTTCTTAATAATATACATATGTGGCGCAGTGGGCAACGTCTGATTGTTAACATGGTCATTGTCGTTTCAAATTCCACACATGATATTGGTTAAATTTAAGTTATTTTTATTTTTCCGCTAGTAAGCAAAGCGCGGCGTTGAGCTCCGTCACTCTACACACAATGCCGAAAGCGCCGAAAGAGCCGAAAGCGGGGAACGGCGTGTACTCTCGTTGCCCAACTTAGTAAGGAGGAAAACGCCTGAAGCTGTTTTTGTGTATTTTCTATATATTGTCTATTTTTTTTATTTCTTAATTAGGGTTCCGTACCCAAAGGGTAAAACGGGATCCTACTAGATATTACTAATGTCTGTTTCTTCGTCTTTCACCAGGCCGTATTTCATGAACCCTGATAGTTAGACCGGTTAATTTTTAAGGTTCCGTACCTTTTAAAAAAAGGAACCCTTTAAGTTCACTTTATAAGGTAAAATTAGTGTTTAAGTGAGGTAGTTCAAGTGAGGTATAAGATGAAAGGGTTTTGGCAAAGCTAGGCATGAATTTCAGACAAGCTCGAGACCTTCAATTTTTATACGGAACCCACGGTGGGCGAGCCCGACTGGGGCTTGTTTTCCTACAATACGATTAGAGGAATCAGCTGTTTACACTACTTTTGCTTCTATAGTTAGTAGTTAAGCAATCTAGTTTACCTTGAGAAACAAGACAAACACTACTTGTACGTTTATGTTGGGCACAAATATGTTCTGCGTACGAACTAGAGACAGACCATATTTTTATAAAATAAATTAACATGAAAATAATTTATAACAAATATTTTTACTTTTACGTACATAAATAATTGTAATTCTATTTAATATCGATCAAAAAACGAAAAATGTAATAAAACTTAAAATTTTAAAAGGAAAATATAACTAACGCTAACACAAATTGATTTCCTAGTTGACTTTGACTTGTTTATTTCGTGTTAAGGGAACATGTAGCATCTCAAAATTCCATGCGGCGAATCCGTTCACACGGACTGCATCGTAATACTGACCCGACGCCGCCTAACGCCACTGACCGTACATGTCGGAATTTGTCCTTATTTGCCACCCATTTCGATATACGTTTTATGGTATTTGAAATATAGTATTGTTCGTTTAGAGTGTATTATTTCAAAAACGTATGGACCTGCAAAGGAACAAGATAGTGTTATTTGTTTCGTATGTGAACACTCTGTTGTCATTTTAATAACGGCCAAGAAGCTCGCGGCTTCGCCCGCATTACTCCTGTAATACTTTTATTATGCTGAATTTGTGAGCAGATTAATATATTCAATCATGAATGCTACGTATGATAGGACGTTATAGGCGGCAAGGGCGGTCCCCGCGGGACTCGAGCTTATCTTGCGGCCGTAAACACAGCGTTGAAGTATTTTAATTTTAGGTTTTCTCGAAAAGTTTCGTTCCTAAGTTTTTAATATATGTGAAATAAAAATCGATGATACATTATTATCCTTATTTTTTGTCTCAAAATGCGTTATTGAAACTTATTTATACGGTGTCGCGGACTTTTTTTAGATCTAATAAAATTTAATATTTTTGTCATACAACTGACATATAGTTCGCTGTGTGTGCAGCACAAACGCTTAAAACAATTTTAAAGTAATTCGATAGCGCTCCTTGTTATTATTATTTCGTTATTTAAGGCTAACTAAGACTTATACCGTAATGTTATACAGCCTATAGCATTTCTGAAGAATGCAGCTTTCAAACAAAACAAAAAGAAAGGAAATCGGAAGAGTAAATCCAGAGATTCTAGCGCTTAAATAAACAAACAAACAAACACTTCCGCTTTATTATATTAGTATAGACGATGATACGAGAAGTATTTACTTAGCTATTTTATTTTAATACTATACGACACAATTATATATTTTTGTAGCTTCACGCTGTATCCCGCATTTCAGGGTTTGCAGGCGAAATCTAGTATCAAAATACGTCCCAACTTCCTGTTCAATTTTCGAGACATTTCGTATTGAGAGGCAAAACTCAACACCGCGCTTTGTCTTATTCCAAAACGTCGAAATGAAAATACTTCGGGGAATTTAATTATTTTCATTAATGTGAATTGAACCCGTAACTGTCAGAGGCAGATGCCGCCGCTGCCGCTGCGCCACGACAGCCTCCAGTCACAACTGACCTATTTCTTGTTTTTACAATAATTCGTAAATCTCGAACTTACATGATTTATTACTTTTAAGATATGATTTCTTATTAATAATTTATTATTGTAGTTAATAAATTATATTACGAAACCTTGTCAATATCCTCCCTTTCTTGTTCAATTATTATTAACCTACATTCTACTCATCCAAAAAGTATATATTTCTTATGATAAACACATGTAAATTAAATGCATTAAACTATCTGGTAAGAGTAATAAATCATTTCAATATTTAAGCAAACAGCAGACAAAAATTGTTGCTTGGCCAAATACAAATATTTGATCTGGTTTCAAACGTATAGCTCGTTCAACTTAAATTTCAAACATTTTTTTCGTACAGATGAATTTAGGGAGTCTGCTTCCTATGTAACTTACATTTTTAACATTGCTATTTCGAAATATGGCTTAGTTTAGCAAATAATATTTTATATATATACAATATCTTTTTTTTTATATTATAAAAAATAATATTCGGTCGAGGCGCAGGGGCACAAACGTGTGATTGGAAATCACGACAGGTTGTGGATTCGATTCACATATTATTCAAGGAAATAAAATGTTATTATATTTTCATTTCTTTGTTCTGGTATCGAGGTGAAAGCTCGGCGTAGAGTTCCGCTACTCAATACGCAATGCCTCCATAGCATATTTTAGCTGAAAGTTGGGAGCGGAGTGTCTTGTCTCTAGGCTCTCTCTGACTACCATGCTACATGCAGTATACAGACTTAACCAGATAATTATAAAAAAATAAAATAGCGACCAATGCATTTAATATTCAATTGATGTATACAGAATATACTTAGACTATTTTATAAGTCTTATGGCGCCCTACAAGAAAAGGCTTTATAGAGGATACAGCAGCGGTTATCACTCACCTTTATAGGCACTAATATTGAATTACGATCGCACTTCCAGTACCCGATACCGAGATTCTAATGATAATTGACGATGGAGCAGTTAAAAAGTTGGCTCGCCAAATTTAGATCGTATCGAGAGAAAAAACGTTCGAAACCCTTCGCCTATGCTCCAGCAATAATTTATTAAAGGAATTTTTTACTTGCTTCAAATATTTTTGATTGCTTTTAGAAAGTTCTTTAGTGAAATCTACGGCACATCGGAATTCCATCACAATTTTCCTTATTAGAAGCCCTCTTTTGTCTATTGAAATAATGTTAGTCGTGGAAAGCTACGAGTCTCACTTTTAATAAAATTTTAACTGTCCTTGTTCCAGTTTAGTTTTTTTTGTAATTAAATTAAAATATTTTCCATACAGTTATTATAGATTTAAAAATGTTACTATATTATTACTATTGTCGATTATTTAATAGGTTGTTGCCAATTTTTACTTATTTTTTAATCTGTTAAAAGGTGTTATATATGTACCTAATTGTCGCCACGCACGCAAGTCTGGCCCCAATAATGGTAATGATTTAAGAATTTAATATCTTCCTGATCCACAATACAAAACAGCTATAATAAACTTTTTAAAACAAATTCGCGTAAAGACTGAAAACTGAGGTGTTCGTGTGTTCAATTAACTTTTGGAGACAAATATAGTAATAGAACAACTAGTGATGGAAACTTTTTAAAACTTTCGAAAATAAAAAAAAATAAATCAGCTTCACGCTGTATTACTAGAAAATTACAGCCCAATCACAACTAATACAACATTTTTTCTGTCCATTCCAAAAATACGAAATATGCATATAAATAGAAAATTATTCACATTTATTTATCGCTTACAAATTTTCTACGTACAATAAAATAATGAATTTAAAATGAAATAATTCACATTACGTTGTAAAGGTACAAGGCAGAAATAGACGCACGGGTGCACGCCAGAACGGACGAATGAACATGATAAAATTCAAAGGCTTCTCTACCTATTACGAAATACTACTAAAAATGTACGCCGTATGAGTGACGTTTACAATTTTATTATGCCTTGTTTGTGTTCAAAATATTTTTTTAGAAATGACATATTTGGATATTTCCATAAATATTCTGGTACTTATAAGTGACTAGAGGGCGCGCACGGCTTCGCCCGCTTATTAGGAGTGAATTCTAAAAAAACCACGAAACACGTATTCAATAAAATATTTTTAACAGTCTGAATTTAATTTTTTATAAAAATCGGTGGCAATTTAAAGATTTTATTATACTTATTTGAACCCTTAGGGGGTGAATTCTTAAAAACCATGAAACACGTGTTCAATGAAATATTTTTAAGAGTCTGAATTTCAAATTTTATAAAAATCGGTACAGATTAAAAAAAATTTCCATACAAACTTACAACCCCTATTTCATCCCTTTAGGGTTAAAATTTTTCAAATTCCCTTCTTAGTGGATGTCCAGAATATGAAAATAAACATCTGCCCAAATTTCACGTTTCTACCATCAGCGGTTACGGCTCTGCGTGCGTCTTACCTCAGTCAGTCAGCACAAGTCCTTTTATATATATAGATTACTGGGTGGACCAACGTACCAATCAACCAAACAAAATAAACAACGACATAAGGAAAACGAGGACAAATTATGCAAACAGTAGACATGAAATAAAAAACAAATCATTAGATACTTATACAAAAAAAAAAACAAAAATACAGATAAAATATAATTAAATCACGTAAAATTATCTTTTGACTGATATATTTGGCGGAGCAATCAAAATATTTCAGGCTTACAACATATTGTGTTACAACAAAAACAACTTTGATTAATTCGAAGTTAGATTTATGACATCATAACTCAATGCTGAATCAACAATAGTGACAAATTTACAGAATCGTTGAAATATCTTAACAAAAATATGAACCAGAGAATATTTAAGCTATATAAAGCACTAATTAATTCTGAGTCAACAACGTAAAATATAACTTTTATTTCGTTAAATTCATTATAACTTTTACATTCGTTGCAAATTTTAATGAATACTGAAAAAATGTGATACTTAACTATAATAAAGTACTCTAGGTTTTAATGATAGCGACGTAGAAATTTTATGAACTGCTCCAAAAGGATATTGACACTGGAAGAAGCTGCCTCTCAGTTTAGTTTACACTTGAAGGACATTCTTAATATAATAAGGCACATCTAGATTTATAACTTTCATTTTGAATATATTTTTATTATTTATTAATATTAATATTTCAATATAACACTGCTATAAGGTCGTATATAAGAAGTTGCTAATTTTGCCTTGTAGACTTATGACTTCGCTTTTTATCAAATAATTTTCAATAAAAAATGGAATTCATATAAAGCTTAAGTAAAAGTGATGATAAAATAATAATTTGTTGTGAAACAAATAAAATCTGAATTTAAATAGCTCGTCGTTGAAGTCCACGGTATATACAAGTATGTATGTATGTATGTCACAAGCCACTTATATAAACTTGCATTTCTCGGCCTGAAAAGGACCTACCGGAACGTCGTTTTGACATATCATCTTGCATGAAATATTTAGAAATTTCATCTAGAGCACTTTAAATTTTTCGTAGTCCTAGTTGGACTGCACATTCGAGTTTTTTTTTTTTTTCATACGAATGCCAGGTGGAGCGTGAAACGTATCTTTTATTGTACTCCTGCAGCTTCTAAATTACCGGTGAAAAAATTTTGCTGGCAAACTGATGTATATTCCTGAGGACATCCTCAGGAAATTACAGAATATTGCAGAAAATCATATAAGATTTTTGACAATTCGTAACCCATAGAAGATAAGCAAAATGTCACGCTGCATCCCTCAAATAGCAGGGTAGTTAGAGAGAATCAGGGAACCTAGACACTCCGTTCCAAATAAAATACTTCCGTTCCCCATTTTCCGACGAGTTCTGGAGGCATTGCATGTTGTGTGGCGGAACCCAAATTCCTTACCAGAACGGGGAAATGAAAATTTCAAATTTTAATTGAAGAAGAGTGGGAGTCGAATCCACAAACTATCGCGCTTGTGCCCCTGAACCACGACTGGCCTCATCTGGCATCTAACTTTCAGTTCCTTGTAATACAAAATTTAAAATAACTTATTTATAGAGTAATAATTTTGTAATTTAGAATCGTAAAGGTATGGGGTTGCCTGAATATAATTGATAGGGTGATACATATTAAAATAAATTTCAATACATTTACAATTATAATTAGGAAGATGTTGTTAATGTTCGCTAAGCATGATAATTATGGTAATATATTAAAATTTATATATCGAAATTTGCTTATTATACAGTAAATATTATTTGGGTAACTCTAACTAACATAACACAACTAGAACCGATTCCTTGTGCTTAAAACAGTACCTGATTCGAAAATTAATTTTCCAAATGATTGGTGATTTAGGATTTTTAGATTTGTTATTTTATTTATTAGCATCAAGCTGTATCCAGCACATTGCATGGTAGGTAGAGGGAACCTGGGAACCTAGTGTTTCTTCCGTTCCCCTTTTCCCCCTAATTCTGAAATCAATGAGTTGAGTGGTGGAGCTCAACACCACGCATTGCCTCATTATCAGAACGAGGAGAATGTTATATATTTAATTTCCTCGAGTAGAAATCGAACCCAGAACCTCTCGCGTTTATGGTCCCCACTTGCACCTCTGCGCGACCACTAGCCTTTTTTTATAAAATTAAGTAAATAATTAATATTTTACACTTTTACGTAAAATAAGTTAGATGCTATCAAAAACATAAATGTGAAATGACATCCAAGTTGAAGGTTGAGAAATGAATCAGTCTCGACTTCACCGACAAAATAATAAACTATTACGAAATAAAAATTCATCGCTCGTGATTAAATTCAAGATAGGTATTGCAAAACTTTAGAAACCATATTACTATAACCCATAACACTATACCATTTTACCACATTGCTAATAAAATAAACCATCTGAAAAATTCACAAAGGGAAGTCGGTGAAAATGACACGTCACTTGCAGGCGGAGGGTTATATCAGCAAGGGTTATATGTCCGCAATTTACTCTTTTCTTATAAAAATATACAATTTAAAAAATATCGTACGAGATATTTCTGGTTAATTTATAAAATTTTGCCTAATTCTATTTTATTTTAAGATCCTTTTGATAAGTTTAAAAGATTTGGTTCAGATACCGATTATGAAACGTTCCAATTTTTTAAAGTGAAAAATATTAACAATTTCAAATAAAATATAGAATTTGTAAAGTAAAAGAAAGGTTTTCAAGAATATAACAAGCTTAATGTAAATCGAACGTAAAGCTTTGGCCGCGTCAGCAAGACGCCGGTCGGTCATTGTCGCCTATATCTCGTCAAAATTGCATCTCAAATAGACACCCTACGGAAATCGGATCAGACGGCACGATAGAAAATAGATGATCCCGGCTATGGCAAAGGAAAAATTGTAAAATATGAAGAAAATATATTTATTTCAGCAAAATTAAAGTTAATGGTCAATTACATAAAAAATACATTTCACTTGCATTAAGATGGATTTTATGAGTTGAATTTTCGGATAAAACACATGTTTCTACGAACCTTAGAGTATGAGTTTTTTGTGAAAAAATAGGTTCCTCTATAAAAATACAATTTATATGGATTTGTATATTTTAACATTCTGTGGCGATAATCTCAGTCATGCCCACGGCGATAATTTGATACTGTATAAACTGACAAACGAATATCACATCAGCTTACTGCATCGGACTACTATAAAACATTCAAAATGTTGGGTACAAAAAAAGTAATATCAAGCATTTAATATAAAAAGAAATTATCTTACTAAATTGTGTGTCTTATGTAGAGTAAGAAGAAAAATCTTAGTAATGGGTCACTCTTTTCTCTTTTGCATATCTATCACTAAAAAGTCACCCATAAGGTTAACTTGAAAACAAAAGAAACAATAGATTTTCTTTAATTTATTTTTTATATTCTAACTTATTAACTAATTGTTTTTTTTTTATTTTAGTTAATAAATAATAGTTATTTATCTGGTAGAATTTTTCTGAGCTAGCTCTTAATTCAAAAGTAAACATTTTCTTGTCCGTCATATATTCTCAGAGAAACCTCTAGGCAACTCCCCAGAAGAAATAAGAAAAGACAAGTTAATCCACACGGCTCCAAAGTAAATTGATAGATGTTATCTCAAAAGCCAAAACACTACAATGAACCAATACAACCTACAATATTCCAAAATATATATGTACATATTTATACAATGTTTTATTTAAGTCAGACCAACAAAACAAAAAGTACTAAAATGGCAGCCGTTAAAATAATATATTTTCTATTTAATAGTAAAATACATTAAACATAAATTGGTACTAATCTATGACCTTCTAATTTACCTTCTACTTTGCTCATATATATGCTAAGAAACTCCTCATCAAGCCGACCTACTTTCTAAAGAAAATGTGACATCTCTATTATTACGCGCTTCTTGCGAGACAAAACTTCAAGCGTGTTTTATATGCATACTAAGGTGAATCACCAAGATACTGCAGATGGCAATAAAATACCTGCAGATTTTGTTAGTGTATATATTATATAAATGTATATAGTATAACTATAGTCTGACTGGTCTGATTTCTCCTTAGGAGAAAGAAATATTTTAATATCTTCGTTCTACCAAGACACAGTGTTCGTTCTGGTAACAAGACAAAGCGTAGTGGCAGTGTTGATTTCACCACTGACATTGACCCAGAAATTCAGCAGAAAGTAGAGAACGGAGTGTCTTAACAGTAGGTTTCCCCTGTTTATCTTGCTTTAAACGAGAGATAAAGAAAATGCAAAAAAACACATAACGGAAACAACAAAAATATTTGCTTTTAATTAGCAAATATTATAATTGAATGCAAGAACCGAATCGTTAAACATGATTTAATATAAGTTATAATATTTGAATATCTCATAATGTAAAATTAATAATTATTTAATAATAATTTAAAAATTCTCACCATCAATCGAGAAGCTGTTTTAACTAAGCTTAAAGCGTAAACACCAAATACCTTTAAAACATATTAACTCGTGAACATCTTAATTAAATCCTTTAGTTCATTATCGCAAACTAAATTGCGTATCTTGTCATGCAACGTCGGTAAAGCCAGTCTACATAGATACGACACACTCTGAACACTGATTAGACCGTGTCTCGATACTAAGCACCGCGACTCAAACACGATACAGGTTTAAAGGGACATTCAGGTTGTGTGATGTTTATTAATATTATATAAGGAAATCTGAAGACGGAAATGAGATAGGAAATTGGGATGTGCTAGATAGTGCGAAAGTTTGAATCTCACTAATTCTTACAGCTTATTTGGTCTACTTCTTACGAGACTGTGTTTTTCTGGAGCTTCCAGCATTGTAGTAAACAACATTACGAAACATAAAAGACGCGTCAAAATAAACCTATTTTTTTATGTAATTGTAATTTTTATATTTGTCAATTTCTTGTTTATTACTTTAATACCTCATATGTTCCACTATAATACCTCATATGTTCCACTACAGGTACAAAACACAGCAAGTATAAATCATTTGTTTCTCATTTCACAACTAGCACGAACAAAAAATTGTATGAAATTTAAAAATCCGGAAAAAAATATTACCAATTAATACTATTCACGTAATCGAGAGGTCTACCTGAGTAATAAAAGGTCCTTATCTCCCCTATCCATGTTGCGATGCACCGGAGACTAGTGTTGCCGATCGATAGTGGACTATCGATCGGAATTCGATATTCTATCGATAGTAGTCCGATAGAAGGACTATCGATATTAAAATCGATAGTATCGATTAAAGAGATAGTATCGAAACTATCGATAGTTCAAAAGGGTACAATACTAT